>CAUYQV010038593.1:0-35923 GCA_963574575.1 Galagoides demidoff | reverse complement strand
ACTGAAGAAAAACTTTTTTTTTTTCTTTTGAGACAGAGCCTCAAGCTATCCCCCTAAGTAAAGTGCTGTGGCATCATAGCTCACAGCAACCTCCAACTCCTGGGTTCAAGCGAGTCTCCTGCCTCAGCCTCCCAAGTAGCTGGGACCACAGGCGCCGGCCACAACGCCCAGCTATTTTTTGGTTGCAGCCATCATTGTTGTTTTGGCAGGCCTGGGCTGGATTTGAACCCGCCACCTTAGGTGTATGTGACTGGCGCCTTAGCCACTTGCGCCACAGGCACCTAGCCAGAAAAACATTTTTTAAAAATTCAAAACATTTCTTGTATCTTACGATATGAAAAAGTTTAGTGTGTGATTTTATAGTAAGAAAGTTAGATTCTGACACATAGCAGGAGGAAAATGTATATGGAAGAGTAATTGCCAAAATTTTGAGGTTTTCTTTGTTTTTAAAGGTATTTAGGTTCTGATAGAAATTAAACTTCTCCAAATTAATTAAAATAAAACAATAAAAACTCTAATGTTCTTATACCTAAAAACACGAAAGGCTATTATAACATTAAACTTATTACCTATATTCTGGAATAGTTTGAAATACTTTAAAACTATATAGTAGGTAAAAATATGAATAGCATTTTGTCTGTTTAGTTGAAACTTTTCCCCACTACAAAGCATTTTAGGATGATCTTTGAAAACTAAGGAAAAAGTATTTGTTTTAGTTTCCTATGACCCAGTGGCCTGTAGTGCCCTAACCCACAGAATTATTGTTACCAAACAGGTGGCCACTATGAAAAAATACATCCAGTGTCCTGTTTTGATACACATTTAATCAGTTCAACTTATTAACTAAATAAGGGCTCTCAGCAGAAGATTTAAGATAAAATTCATTTTTCAAAGGCTTTTTCTTGTATAATTCTGTAACCTAGAAAACTGAACATTAAAAATGTTACATAGCTTTAGGAAGTCATATAGATTCACTTGCTTAGTGCTCATGTCTAAAATTTGGAAGCAAACTAATTGGTATTTACATTGGTGGCATTAATAAATGTGGTAAGATCAAGGTAAAATGTATAAAGTAAATTACAACGTGAAGGGCAGTGCCTGTGGCTCAGCGGGTAGGGCACTGGCCCCATATACTAGGGTGACGGGTTTAAATCAGGCCTCGGCCATAAGGGCAACAAGAACAAAATAGCTGGGTGTTGTGGTGGGTGCCTGTAGTCCCAGCTACTTGGGAGGCTGGGGCAAGAGAATTGCCTAAGCCCATGAGTTGGAGGTTGCTGTGAGCTGCGACGCTCTAGCACTCTACTGAAGGTGATGAAGTCAGACTCTGTCTCTAAAAAAAAAAAAAAAAATTACAATGTGAAATTTAGCTAATTTGATAAAAAGTTTGTATGGGGTACTTTTTATATAGAAAGCCCTCTGATTCATTTTTACCAGAATTTCTAAAAAATCTTGTATTTTGTGACTATAAAAGCATAGTGAAGGCTCTTTGTGTGTTAGGATAATGGGGAATGCTTTCAATTATATATATACTTTTCTCTCCAGAATCTACCTACATTTTTAAACATCCGCTTTCTGTAGAACTTACATATTTGGGTTTGTAAGCATTCCTGTGAAATAAAGTATTAATTGTTTAATTGCCCTAAATACCTTGATTTCTTGTACGCTAGAGAGCTTTTGTCAGACTTACATAAGTTTGAACTCCAAGATAAAGTTTGTGAAATTTAGAGCATTGAAGTTAGTATA
Source organism: Galagoides demidoff (assembly GCA_963574575.1). Classification (NCBI taxonomy): domain Eukaryota; kingdom Metazoa; phylum Chordata; class Mammalia; order Primates; family Galagidae; genus Galagoides; species Galagoides demidoff. Next base: position 34,180 of record CAUYQV010038593.1, on the reverse strand, counting down.
CGAGGGCTGTCCAGAAAGTATCCAGCCATGTAATATGGACATTTGTGGCTGGATACTTTCTGTTCTGGCAGCTCTCGTAGTTTTGATACTATTTAAATTATTGAACCAACATTTTAATCTCAGAAATAAAAGAAACTGGCCAGATGCTGTGGCTCATGCCTGTAATCCTGGTACTGTGGGTGGCCATGTAGGCTAGATTGCTTGAGTTCAAGAGTTCAAGATCATCCTGAGCAAGAGTGAAACCCCCCACCTTCACTAAAGATAGAAAAAATAGTTGTGGCTCAGTGCCTGTAGCTCAGGGGCTAGGACACCAGCCATGTACACTGGAGTTCATGGGTTCGAACCCAGCCCAGGGCTGCCAAACAACAATGACAACTACAACCAAAAAATAGCCGGGCATTGTGGTGGGCGCCTGTAGTCCCAGCTACTTGGGAGACTGAGGCAGGAGAATCTCTTAAACCCAAGAGTTTGAGGTTGCTATGGGCTGTGATGCCATAGCACTCTACCAAGGGCAACATAGTGAGACTGTGTCTCAAAAAAAAAAAAAGAAAGAAAAAGAAAAAGTAGTCATATTGTGATAGGTGCCCATAGTCCCAGATACTTGGAAGTTTGAGACAAGATGATACCATGGCACTCTAGTGGGGGTGACAAAAATGATACTCTATCTCAAAAAAAAAAAAAATTCTCTCATAATTTTTTTATGTGCTTTTTAAGTTTTTGAAATAAACTTAAAAATATAAGTTTATATTTTATTCTTCCATATCTTCCTCATTAGAACAGGCAGTGTTTGGTTACATATATCAATCACTAAATGATACAGTTTTGTCAAACATATTGTAGTGAACTACTGCAAGATTTTTAAGACTATTTATTTTACTTGGGCACCATATTTTGTGGTCAGCATTATCCTTTCATTTGTGGACAAACAGCTCTGTCCTCACATCTTGCTCTTGATCAGGCTGATCTCAAATTCCTGGCCTCAAGCAATTCTCTCACCTTGGCCTCCCAGAGTATAGGGATGAGCCAACCCACCCAGCCTGGGAAAAAGCTTTTTTTTTTTGAGACAGAGCCTCAAGCTATTCCCCTGGGTAGAGTCCTGTGGTTTCACAGCTCACAGCAACCTCCAACTTCTGGGCTCAAGCGAGTCTCCTGCCTCCGCCTCCCAAGTAGCTGGGACCACAGGCGCCCGTCACAACGCCCAGCTATTTTTTGGTTGCAGCCATCATTGTTGTTTGGTGGGTCTGGGCTGGATTTGAACCCGCCACCTTAGGTGTATGTGGCTGGCGCCTTAGCCACTTGAGCCGCAGGCACTGAGCTAGAAAATGCTTTTTAAAAAAACTGCAAAAACCCCCCAGAATCCAAAGTAATTTGTATTCCTAAAAATGGAATGTGGAAAGTTAATCTGCTCATTTAATATCATCATTAAGAAAATACATAAAAGCTTTGATGATGGATATACGAACAACCAGTATAAATACAGTTTAGTTAAAATGAATGCTTTTAGGTTAGGGTGTTTCCTTTTTGTTTCCACCCAAAATTGCAAAAGTTTAATTAAATCAATAAACAGACTTTAAAAAAGACATCTAAAACATATAAAATTATTAATTGTTTTATGTTCTAAAGCGATGATGGGTGACTTTTAGCAGTTAACTCTTGAAAGGTGGAGGATGATTACGTGGTTCATTCTTACTTTTGTCCATTTTCAGCTTACGAAACACTACACAGCAAAATAATGATCTACTAGACTGCTAACCCGAGCATCCAGCTTCCACAATGCCTGTGCAGGCAGCTCAATGGACAGAATTTCTGTCCTGTCCAATCTGCTATAATGAATTTGATGAGAATGTGCACAAACCCATCAGTTTAGGTTGTTCACACACTGTTTGCAAGACCTGCTTGAATAAACTTCACAGAAAAGCTTGTCCTTTTGACCAGACTGCCATCAACACAGACATTGATGTGCTACCTGTCAACTTTGCACTCCTCCAGTTAGTTGGAGCCCAGGTAAGCTTTCAAGATTTTACTAATTAAAAATAAAATAAAGATTTTACTAACCTGTCATATGCAGTAATTATCAAACTTAGTTCATTGTAGGGTACAAAGCATGTTTAGTGATTGTTGAAACATAAGAAATAAATATCAATGTACCTGATTTTCATAATTGTATTCTGTAGAATATTTTATTTAAATAATGTCATAAATCCTTTTACAAAGCCATAAATTACATTAGAGTTATGTATTTTCTTCTTAAAGGCTATGGTCAAAATTTATGTATATAAAAGTGATTTTGGAGAAGAAATAATTTTTATGTAAGCATACATAAATATTCATTAGATTATATGAAAGGAAATGTAATCAAGGCTTTGGCCAGAAATAGGAGTTTTTTGTTCCACTTTTTAACTCACTTGACTTTTAGGATAATAATGTGAATGAAAAAAATAGATTTGGTTAGGGATGTGGATGTGGAAAATCAATTACTGGAGTGTTAGTAATAAATTTGCACAGTATGTGCTGCAGAATGGGTGCCCCACATTTATAGTCTTTTTGTTGAATCAGACAAGACTTAGTTTATAATAACTTCAACTTAATGGAGGTCTATTCTATGTTAGGTATGACAGTTAAGTATTCAACAACTATTATTACTAATTCTTACCTTAGGTCTTCAGGTAGTTATTATCCCCATTTTACAGGTGAGGAAGAAGATGAAATTCTGTACATCATGCAATACATATTAAAGCAAGAAAGTAAGGACTTTTCTGATTTATTAGAACATTTCAATGAATTAAAATACTCCATTCCCTTAGTATCTTGATATTTGAAGTTCTCCTTTTAAAGCACAAAATCTGTTTTCAGTGTTTATGATCAAGTTAGACACTATTAAATTAATGTGCATCTATAGTCAATTGTGTGTCATAATTGACAGCAAACTTTTCTTAATGGAGTTTAAAATACTGTTGCCTCTTGAAAACAATGGCATTTTAGGGTCAGTAAAATACCATAGACTTTGTGATAATGCTAGCTACCATTTATTTAGCATCTGCTATAGACAGGTATTGTATTAATATTATTTATAAAATGTTACTTTAATTTGTGTTTAAAATAGCCTGTGGCTCAGAACGATGTGTCTTCTATTACCTCTTTAACTTGTACTGCTACTGTCCCTTACTCTACTTAAGCCAAATTGGCCTTTTAGGCAGTTCTCAGATTTGCTAAGTATATTGCCACGTGAGGGCTTTTGTAGTAACCATTTTTCCTAGAATTCCTTCTCTTTCATGTCTTTATTGAAATGTCACAGTTCTCAAGGAAGCCTCCCCTGATCACTTCCGTTAAAATTATAACACTTATTCGGCATTCCCAGTCACCCTTAACCTTTGCTATATAATTTTTACTGATATTTCCTTCTAACACATTATGTGTCTATTTTTGAATTTATTGGCTGCCTTAATTTATTGGCTGCCTTTTCTCCTTTTCACTAAAACTTGAATCCCCCAAAGGCTAGAAATTTTGCTTGTTTTGCCTGATAGATCTCTAGTGCTTAGAACTGTGCTTGGCACATGTTAAGCTCTCTATACAAATAAATATTTGTTGAATTATATTGAACATTTATAACGGCACTGTGAAATACAGGTTTTCATTTTCGTTTTGCAGATATGTAAATTATGGCTTGGTGCAATTAAATAATTAACTAAAAATCACTCATAGAATTGACAGCTACTTTTTTTTTTTTTTTTTGCTACAGTGTCTCAATATGTCACCAGTAGAGTGTGTGGCGTCACAGCTCACAGCAACCTCAAACTCTTGGGCTTAAGCGATTCTCTTGCCTCAGACTCCTGAGTAGCTGGGACTACAGGCACTCATCATAACGCCTAGCTATTTTTTGGTTGTAGTTGTTGTTTAGCAGGCCCTGGCCAGGTTTGAACCCGCCAGCCTCAGTGTATGTGGCTGGCGCCCTACTCACTGAGCAATGGGTGCCAAGCCTTTGGGTTTCTTTTTTTTTTTGATAAAGAATCTCAAGTTGTTGCCCTGGGTAAAGTGCCATGGCATCATAGCTTACAGCAACCTCCAACTCTTGGGTTTAAGCCATCCTCTTCTCACAGTTTTTTTGGTTTTTTTTTTTCTATTTTAGTAGAGACAGGGTCTCTATTTGCTCAGGCTTGTTTTGAACCTGTGAGCTCAAGCATTCCACCCTCCTCAGCCTCCCAGAGTGCTAGGATTATAGGTGTGAGCCACCATACCCAGCCACACCTACAGTTTTTACCCAGGTTTTGACCTTTGGGAATACTGTTCTATGCTGTTTATATTAAGTATTATAAATAATATAGGGAAAAGGTACTAAGTGCTAAAGGTGTTAAATATCTGCCTTTTTTCCCCCTTACTTTTTTATTTTAAAATTCTTTTAGACTTATAAAAAAGCAAAAATACTGTGTAGAGGACCTGTATAACTTTACACACCCTTCCCTAAGGTTAACATCTTTTATATTATAGCACATTTATTAACCTTAATAAATTAACATTAATACAGTACTGTTAACTCCCTGCTGCTTTTAATCTGTCATGAATCTACTCAGACCCTGCTATTAAGTACGATATACTTGGTTTTTGGAAAGCACTTTGACTGGCTGTTTGGCTTTAATTTTACTTCAATAGCTTTGATGTATTATCTCTGTTGTATAATTCATCAAGATTATTATCAAGTATATAAATAATAGCTGCATAAGCTAGATGAATGTATTTCTGCACTTTTTCTTTTTTTTAGGTACCAGATCATCAGTCAATAAAGTTAAGTAATTTAGGTGAGAATAAACACTATGAAGTTGCAAAGAAATGTGTTGAAGATTTGGCACTCTACTTAAAACCACTAAGTGGAGGTAAAGGTAAGGTTATAAAACACATTTTTACTGGTGAGAAGGACTTGGTAATATACCTACTTTGAAAGACTTAATGGGGATATCCTGTTAAATAACTTAAATTTTGGAACATGAGTTTGCATGAGACATGCATTGAAAAACATATACATTGGCTCGGCGCCTGTGGCTCAATCGGCTAAGGCGCCAGCCACCAGCCACGTACACCTAAGGTGGCGGGTTCAAATCCCCAGCCCAGGCCCGCCAAACAACAATGATGGCTGCAACCAAAAAATGGCCGGGTGTCGTGGCGGGCGGGCACCTGTGTTTTTGGTTTTTTTTTTTTTTTTTGAGACAGAGCCTCAAGCTATTCCTCAAGCTACTTGGGAGGTGGAGGCAGGAGACTCGCTTGAGCCCAGGAGTTGGAGGTTGCTGTGAGCTGTGATGCCATAGCACTCTACCCAGGGGGATAGCTTGAGGCTCCATCTCAAAAAAAAAAAACAAAACCTTTCAAAACAGTTGAACACTTACTCTATCATTTCAACCCCACAAAAAGTCCTACATGGTACCACCGAACAGATAATGATTTTAAGACACCATGAGGACCAGCAGCTGAGTAACATGCTCCATCTATGGAGTATGCGATCCTAACTCAGGGTAACAGTTCCCATTACCACAACGGATTTATACTCAAGAAAAATGCAGTGTAAATGGCAGTCTTACTTTGCCTAAGGCTGGCCACATAGGCCCAGACCACATACCCTTGAATTGGTGAATTCTCAGACTGAATCAGTGGGGACACACATCTATTTAGTGGCACAACCCTTTGTTAAAATGACATTTGCCATATTTCTTCACATCAATTGATTCCAAATTCCTGTTTTTGCTTTTCTAAAAAGTTTACTTCTCCCAAGATACATTTTTGTTAATACCTCATTAAACACAAAAGGAAATCCAGGCTTACTACTTTGAGACAGCTTTCTTACTGAGCAGAAGGGGAACATAATGGCAAAAGCACAGGCTGACTTTGTACCTCAGTTCGCTCATCCATACAATGGGCGCCCTGCTAACTTTAGGTGACTCTTGCCTAAGAACCAAGTGAGATAAAAGTGCTTTGTTAAAACTGTGAAGTGCTACAGCAACACAAAATGGAGTTGTCACCATTACATATGCATGCCAGGAAATGCTAGCAACTTTATAGGAGTATTTTTCTTCTACTAATTCCCAGAATTCATTGTCATATCCAGATCAGCCTTTTGCCTAGTGGAGTATTAACAGGATATTCAAATAAATGAAATAAGATTTAACAAATAAAATTCATCATCTCCCAGTACATTAACCAATCACATATTTATACTGGTTTTACTTTATTTGTTCATGCTTGCTACCATAACTAGATGCTATGGACTGTGTACCCCCAAAATGTATACGTTGAGGTTCTAACCCCCAGTGCAATGAGACCAGGAAATGGGGCCCTTGAGAGGTCATTAAGATTAGATAAGGTTATGAGGGTGGGGCCCTCATGATAAGATTAGTTCCTTCATTAGAAGAGACAGCACTTTCTCCACCACGGGAAAACATGAAGAAAGTGATCATCTGCAAACCAGGAAAGAGCCCTCACCAAAAAACAACTACGCTAGCATCCTGATCTCTTACTCCTCACTTCCAGAACTGTGAGAAAATAAATTCCTAGTGTTTAAACTGCCTTAGCAGACTAGACAATCTGACCAGGAATTCCCTTGTGACTGAGCCTACATTCTAATCCTCCTAAACATTTGCTTGCTGTGTGACTTTAGACAAATTACCTAACTTTCCTGACCCTTAATTTTATCATCCATAAAATGGGTATTATATTATAGCCCCTACTTAATTAACACTGTTGTGACTATTCAATGTTTTAATACATATATTTTAACTAGGCCTGGCATTTAATATACATTGTTCTTTTTATGCACCTTCTTAATTTTTAACATTATTAGGTATTGAGCAGACACTTAATAAATTCTGGGTTAATGGATTTCATTGGAAATATGATGTAACTAGGCCAGGCATGGTGGCTCACGACTGTAATCCTAGCACTTTGGGAGGCCAAGGCAGGTGGACTGCCTGAGTTCGAGACCAGCAGGAGCAAGAGTGAGGCCCCATCTCTAAACAAATAGGTGGGCATTGTGGTGGGTGCCTATAATCCCAGCTACTTGGGACGGTGAGGCAAGAGGATCATTTGAGCCTACGAGTTTGAGGTTGCTGTGAGCTATGACACCATAGCACTCTACTGACAGTGACATAGTAAGACTCTGTCTCAAAAATAAAAAAAATTAAAAAAAAGATAGGATAAAACTGGCCCAGGGGAAGTCATCTGGTCTATCCCCTTTTGAAGCAGGGATACATCAAAATGATCAGACCAATCACTCCTTGTTCACTGTTCTCAGGGAATGTTTGGACCTTGTCAAGTGTTTAACAGTTTGTACCATTACTGTAAGAGTGCACTCCCTCAATCCAGCAGGATCCCCACTGTATCCGTTCCCATAGATGGTGTCTACGTTATTATAGGCTACTTCCTGGCCCGCTTTCTCCCTCAAATCCCTGTAACTTCAGTTCTGTTGCTCTTTCCTCACAGGAATGTTTACTTTGACTTGAATTCCCAAATGTAGAAATAGTTCAGGAACTCTACTGACCCAGGTTAAAAAAATCTGGGAAGAACTCAAAAAGGATTATACTGAAAAGTGCAAGAAAACCAAAAACCACAAAATAAACTTTTGCTAGGTTTCAGTCTTTACCCATTGGCTCCAAATTGCATTGCTGACCAATGATTCTGATCAGGTTATTTACAGGATTATTTATTATAGAAGGTAAATGAATATACTCATTTTTATTCATTCCTATACAATATTATAAAAAGTACGCCCTTGGTATAAACTGAATAAAGCCACCAGAGGAATAAAATCAATTAAGGACGTACTGTGTACTCACACTCAGACAGACTTGGAATTTTAGTGCTTTAAGCTAATTTCTCTCTTGATATTTTCAGAACCTAATTCAGTAACACAAGTAATGCTTATTAATGATATTAATAATGTACCTTATACTATCTCGATCAACTTAATAATCTTCTTGGGTTTTTTTTTTTTTACTAAAATGTCAATCAAACTTCTAGAATCCTACCCAAGAGAATCTATGCAAAATTACAATTAACATTCATTCTATAGGCATAGTAATTAGCTGTGGGCCCATTCATGAATGGCTGTGATTAAGTTTTTTACATATTATAATAATTTTTTGTGAAATCACGGTAATTTGCATTATTTGGTTAACAGAAACAGCTATTAGCACAACACACTGTACCAGCCCCTTCAAGTGCATTATCTCATTTTAACTTTACAAAGAAAAAAATGTCAGAGAGATTTGACGGTTTACTTCACGTTGCACAACTCGTGAGCAGTACAGAGTAATGATTTTAATTCAGTCTTTCTAAGATCAGAAAATATCTCCTAATGAGGTTTTTATACTGCTTTGTACTACACAGAGATTTGAAAAACATTTGCTGGTAAAATAGTGAAAAAGCAGATTCAGGCAAGGAAATAAATTTTCTACAAAAACTTACCAACAGCACCAACCCAAGGAGTGGGGAGAGTTATTGAGGTTCCCTCCCAAAATAGTTTTTTATTTGTCAGGTTTTTTTTAAAGCAGTACAATTGAAATGTCTTATGCCTCCAATTTTTATATTAAGAAAACAAACATAAGGGCAATGCCTGTGGCTCAGTGGGTAGAGCACTGGCCCCATATACCAAGGGCAGAGGGTTCAAGCCCTATTTTCCCTGCAAGAGGAAAATAGCCTATGGTCCCAGCTACTCGGGAGGCTGAGGCAAGAGAATTGCCTAAGCCCAGGAGTTGGAGGTTGCTGTGAACTATGATGCCACAGCATTCCACCAAGGGCGACAAAGTGAGACTGTCTCTACAAAAAAACAAACAAACAGAAAGAAAGAAAACAAACATAAAACTATTAATATCACGTTACTATGAATGCTAAAAATATTCCAACATACTGAATTGGCAAATGATTTCTCCAGAACATTAGCACTTTACAAGGAAATAACACAAAATTCAAATGAAAAGTACCCACTCCCTGTTTTCAGTTATGTGCCTTAAGTATCTCCACTACCAGGCAGTGCTGACTGACATACCGGGGAACTCTAGTCCACAAAGATGGTTTCAGGAATGGATACAGAATCCCATTAGAGCCATTTGTGGGGATTTCTAGGGACAGAAAGCTATCCGATCACTTTCTTCCAGGGGATATGGGGAAAGGGCGCTCTCCACGGCCACTCTGTACGGGGCAGACTGGAGCTTTAAGGTCCTTTCCAGGGAGCCCAAGAGCAAGGCAGGCTCCTGAAGCTGCAGAGCCTCTGCACAAATTCTCTTTATTGTTCAGGCCATTTGATCTGGGCATTCCATCCCCAGGACCAAAGCTTCCTAATAAAATAGGAAATCAAAAGTCAAGGAGTTTTTTTTAAACTCCAAACATTTTGTATTCCTTCTTTTGTCTTCCTCCCAATACAACTACCCAGGGGAATCCGCAGCAGTGCATACGATGTAAAGCAGGTACACCTTAGGAAACGGCAGAATGGGAGCTGACGGTGACAGCAGGGGAAAGCCCCTCTTTCAGTTTCGAAAGGCAGCAGTGTCGGCTAACAGTTTCACAGTACCATGCAGTTAATAAATCTTAACCCAGGAGTTCTACGTCATAATTATTCCAGTTCTACTGAAGTGGTAATCTTGTCCTTTCGCATCAAAGATTCCCCTTAAGAATTTGATGACAGTTATAAGTTCCCTTCACCAAGAGAGCTGCAAATATGCAAATAAACACATTCCCCCACACAATTGAGGGGGTTTAAGAACTATAGTCCCCAAACCCACCCCTATGATCCATTACCCCCATGTTAAGAGCCCCAATGTCAAACCAGTGCTCAGGCAAGAAGTAAAACAGTATTAGAATGACCAACATCTTCCTGTTCAATGCTCAAAAGGTTATCCACTATCCCTGAGATTTCCACACATCTCCTCAAAGATGCCCAATGGATATACTCCTCTAAAAAGCCTGTCTGGGCTTGGTGCCCATAGCTCAGTGAGTAGGGCGCCAGCCACATACACCAAGGCTGGCAGGTTCGAGCCCAGCCCAGGCCTGCTAAACAACTCCAACCAAAAAATAGCTGGGCGTTGTGGTAGGTACCTGTAGTCCCAGCTACTCAGGAGGCTGAGGCAAGAGAATCACTTAAGCCCAAGAGTTAGAGGTTGCTGTGAGCTATGAAGCCACAGCACTCTACCAAGGGTGACATAATGAGACTCTGTCTCAAAAAAATAAATAAATAATAAATAAATAAATAAGTAGCCTGTCTGAATCCCACCAAACTGTGAAGGCTTTCATTCATTCATCTTCTATTGGTTGTAATTAAAGTAAGGCAGCAATCATGAACATAATAGCATGAACAGAAACTTTTACTGTTCTGTCATCAAAAGTCAAATACGATTTTATACTATTACTGTACTTTCCTACTGGACAATTCTCAAGTTATTTGAAAAGCTTTACATAGCATTTATATTTGATTAAATCAAGTGTTCATTATTATTCCTATAAAACACAAGGTAAACAGCCCTTTCTACATTGTTCCCATCAGAAAATGGGCTTTGATTTATGTTTTCCAAACTGCACCAGGAGGTAACTTGCTCTAAATGAGGAGACAATCTGTCAGGATCTGCTTCTGATACCACTTGTCAGGGCCCGGGACTGGCCAGGTCTCGGGCCTGGCTTAAGCAGGTTCCAGACACGGACTGCTAAGCTACCTTGCTCAGAACAGTTTCTCTTAGGTGCTTGAGGGCTATCTACTTGAGAGAGAGAGAGAGAGAGAGAGAGAATGTCTTAGAGAGAGTAAAGCAGTCTTCTTAGAATAGACAGATCTTAGTCTTTAGCAGAGCTTGGTAATCTTCAGCAGACAGGAGAGGAGACAGAGTCAGAGTAAGTGTGTCCATGATAGAATGCACATGCTTTTTGACTGCCTGCTCCTCCAGCCTAATATAAGACTAATCTCGTGCTTCTCAACACCACAAGGATAGAGACTGCCAATTCACCAATGCTCTCATCTCGCGAGCTCTCTCATGCTTGTTAGAACTAAATCTCTTTCCATGCCCTTTTCACCAAGGTGTTCCATTACAGGTATTTCCTATAACTCTCACTCGTCCTAGCCATAGGCTATACGGGCTGCTACAACAATCTATACCCTGTTTGAACCTCTCTCATTACTGATTTAAGTACTGACCTGCAGTAATTAATTACACTAAAAATTTTTATCTATAAACATCTCTCAAGACCAAAAAGCAGATAAATTCAATATCTCAAATTGAGATCTGTGGAAAAACTCTTTCCCTATCATCATAACTGGATTTTACTAAGAAAGTGATGCTTTTAAAAGTTCAGAATGCATGCCAAGGTGACTCTTATGTACAATAAACTTCAAAGAGCTACAAAGCCATTTATCACAATTACTATTTTATTATCCAACTAATCTCATTACCTGTAGAAAATAAAGTATCAAGTAAGTTAACATGGTATACAACTGGCTGGGCATGGCGGCTCATGCCTGTAGTCTTAGTAATTTGGGAGGCCAGGCAGATGGAATGCTTGAGCAGGAGTTTGAGCCAGCCTGAGCAAAAACAAGACCCCCATCTCTACTAAAAATATAAAAACTAGCTGGGTTTGTGGCCAGTACCTGTAGTCCCAGCTACTTGGTACGCTGGAGCAAGAGGACTGCTTGAGCCCAAAAGTTTGAGATTGCTGTGAGCTATGATGATGCCACAGCACTGTACCCAAGGTGAAAGAGTAAGACTCTGCCTCAAAAAAAATAAAATAAAAAGTATACGTCAGAAATCACAGACGATAGATTTTCTCTATGTCCTTATAAAATAGTGATTGATACATACTTTTCTATTCTAGTTGCAGATTAAAGGCAGTAATCACATTCACCTTTTTCAAAGGCATGTGAAAAGTTGTAATATTTACTATTTTATTTAAAAAAAAACTCAGAAAGGATGCTTTCTCAATCCATTTTGAACTTTATACATGAGAGTTCCTGAGGGGTTGGGGTCACCAGATGAGGGGGTTTTAACACCAGGAATGAAGAGGCTTGGCACAGAGTCTGTGCCAGGGGGACTAAGGAACTCTGGGAGGAGTCCTCGACAGGCAAACCTCAGGTCGTATTTATTATCATAAAACAGGAAGAAGTAGACAACAGCTGCCTGTCTTATATTAGCACTGATTAGGGAGGATGTGGAGAAGATCGGGTAGAATGTTTCCACCCTTGTTTTTGCAAAACTGAAGACCTTGAGCACAGCCTCTGCCTCCAGCATCAGGACAGAACTGCACCACCGACAGCAAGCCTCCCATACGCATCCTCTCCTGGAGGCCAGGGTTCTGATCTCCTGCCTGCACACGACTCACATGCCACTTTTGTGATTCTCCAGATCTCGCAAGCAAGAAGCAAGTCTTATGCTAAAGATCAGGGCTTAATTTTTCCTACAAGTTCATACAACTTAAGACCAATGACAGTGACATACACAGTAATTTTATTGGAAGTCTGACAATAAACCCTATAGTTTACCTGTTCAGAGAAGTAACCTTTTTTTTTGAGACAAGAGTCTCACTTTGTCGCCCTGAGTAGAGTGCCATGGCATCACAGCTCACAGTAACCTCAAACTCTTGGACTACAGGAGCCCGTCACAACGCCAGCTACTTTTAGAGACAGCTACTCTTGCTCTTGCTCAGGCTGGTCTCAAACCCATGAGCTCAGGCAATCTACCTAACTCAGACTCCTAGAGGGCTAGGATTAGAGGCATGCGACACCACGCAGCACCCTGAATTTATCGCTTTTTAAATCAAAACTTGAACCAGATGTTTCCAAAATTCTGTCACAGCGAGGTTAGGACCAGTGTGCCTGTGCACTTGCATAGAGCTGATCTTCCTCTCCTAAGGCACACAAGATGGTTCTTCCCCTCATACACAGCTTCTCTCACTACCAAGGACAACCAGCCTGGCCCAGTAAGGTCCAAGATGGGGCACTGGAGGTGGCCTGGAGGGAACAAGGCTACCCTGACAATAAATGAAGGCCTAGGAACAGTGCACAGCCAGGAGGAGGAAGGCCACCTGAGAGGATGTGGCCAGAGACAAACAGGTGTCCAGCTCAGGAACGCCATCAGCATCAGGGAGTGACGGGAAGACCAAGAGGAGTCCTCAACTTTTCAGATTCCTGGTACATTTTCAAATACTGGAATTTTTGACTAGAGGACTTTTCTTGAAGCTGTATTTGCACGAGACTGAGAAAATGTCCATTTTCCATATTGAAAAATGGGGATGGTGCTTTCCAGCCACAGGTGCTGAGAATTACAACACAGGCATCAGCACTCCTCACTGATGTCACAAGCTCACTGCTCGGCGCTGGGCAGCTGCTTCTGAACAGAGCTGTTCACGGCCAGGTGGATTTCACTGCGCCCAGGAGGTGGTTTTCCCACATTTCTGTACACACCTCACCTTTGTTAGGTGCTAGGCTAAAGTTAAGCCTCCTATCTGTTACTGCAACCGTATCCCACTTTTATGCGTAGCTCTATTTACAAAAGCCACACAATATAACTAAGGAAGTCTAGTGAAAATAAATACAACACTTAGAGAACAATTTTGGACCCAAGATTTAAAGTACTACCAGTACAACAGCTAAAGACAGAAGTATAGCTCATGTTATAAAATCTATGGACATGGGTGGGTCACCATCAGTGCCTACTACACCAGACACTGGGAGCACCACCCCTGAGGAGGACTATCTCCAAGGCAAGAGCATAACTAAGGAACCATTGTGAAGACTAGGACAAAATCTGAAGAACTGAAGAGACTGGAGGCCTAGGTTTTAAGAAAACAGTTTAGACAACTAGTGAGAAAAGGAACAAGCCAAATTATCAGAACTGAAATGCAAGGTTAAAGCTGGGCTGATAACAGCAAAAGCCGGCTTCTTTAATACTTCCTGCCTGGAGTCAGAATTGGTTCCGGTTACTGGGGTGCGGCTGAGCTAGGAAGTGGGAATAAGGGATGGGGTAAGGGTGAGTCTGCAAGGACCGGAATCGTAGATACAGCCTAAAGCCCACTTTAACCCAGGCAGCGAAAATGACTAATAGTGGAAACGACTCAAGAAATCATGAGTCACCCTTAAGGGAAATCAACGTCTGTGTCAATAACTTCTCTGGGAACTTGGAACACCGAGGCTTGAGCAAATATTTTGGAATCTAACATCTTGTGCCAACACTGAATCGCGCCTTCATTTTGGATAAATCACGCTTACTTTTCTGTTCGCAGAGCTCTTCAGCTACCAAATGAGGCTAATAATAAGTATAAAATACTTTTACCAGCTTAAAAAAAAATCAGCAAGAAAAAAAGCTGACATTTTGGAAAAATGACTTACTACACTTGAACTCCTGAGTGAAGGAAAGTGTCCACAATTTACTCTGCGCCGGGGTCACACTCATCAGTGAAATCATCAGTGGGCTCAGAGATGAACGGGCAGTTTGCTGTTACAGTCACGGCAGGGCAATTAAAATCTGAATGTCTATGAAATGAAATGTGTTCATTTTTCTCACACATTCCTTTTCAACCCAGGAAAACATTTGCTAATTTCCTATAATAGGCTAGGAACTGTGTGAGCTGTTAAAGAGATTACATAAATAACTAAGACGCAACAATACTTGACATTAAAGTAAAAACAGAATTAGAAGGTTAAGTATTGTTAGTTTGCTACTTATCGGAAATGTAATACTTCAAGATTTAATTCAAAGTACTTTTTTCTATAGTTCAAATTCCTGTAGTTCAAATCTACTGGAAAAATACTGATATCCATAACAAGAAGAATGAATCTCCAAAAAAATCATATTAAGTAAAATAAGCCAGGTGCAAAAAAGTGCAAAGATTCCCCTTACGTGAAGTTCAAGGGTGGGCAAAACCAGTTTATGGCAGAAGGCAGAAAGTCCTCAGCTGGACCTGAGAGGGAAACAGGGTAATGGAAATGCCCTCCATCTCTCATTGGGGTGGCGGTTACACAACTCAAGTAACTTAAACTTAGGAGTTAACGTTGTATGTTACATGTCTGTAAAATGCTAACCAAAAATCCACTAGACTAGTAAGCAGAACTAGGAATAGAGGGCTCAGACAGAAGCCTGGCGAAAGGACGGCAGTGTCTTTTATACCTGATCTCAAAGGCAAGGGCTTCCCACTTTGGAAGGGATTAGAAGTATTAGACATAATAACAAATCTAATAATATAATCACAATGTCTGCTAGATGTAAGGCACGTATGAAAGATGCTATAACACAAAAAAGTAAGTAACAGGACTGTTTAATGGCAAACAGAAACAGGATTTATATCCATTTCTTTTTGCCTCATGAACTGAAAACCAAAAACGCCTTACTCTGTCTGTATTGCTAGGATGCTGTGGTCACTCAGAGAAATTCTCCACCGTGATTCTCCCCGGATGTGCTCTTCTCAAGGTTAGCTGTGGGGATTTTCCACTCTCACGGGAATTCTGATTCATGCTCCAGGGTCTTGGTTATGACTCCCAGCAGAGTTAGCAGGAATGAGTCACTGCCTCAGCTAGCAGGGCAGGGAGACTAGAAAACAAATTCCTGGCTGAGAATCCAGGCCAGTTCTCTTCTAGTCCCCTGCCTCTTTAGGTCAGGAGAGGGAACCGAGTGCAGGGAACCAACATAGCTGCTCCCTCCCCCTGTCAACTCAGGGAAACTACTGAGAATTGCTGAGCTCCAAGTTCTCAGCAGCCCTTCCTTTAACGTAAGGAAGGAGGATGGTTCTGCTAAGTGACTGCAAAGCAAGAATGAAGGGACCGGGGGTGACTGACCAAGTTTTCCTGCTTTCCAACCCAGTGCTATTATTTTAGCCAGTCTACCTAGTAATAAAGGAACATAGTAGTGCCAGGAACAGCAGCACTGCCCTGCAAGGTACCTCACCAGCTGCAGAAATCAATATCCACAAAGCCCCACACAACTGGACTGGTGAGTCTAAAAGTTAGTGGTGTTTTACACCTTAGTCTAAAGCACATTTTGAGCCTTGTCATAGAGCTGCTTTTTAAAGAGATGATAATCTAAGGCCAAGTTATTTTTAGAATTAAAAATAACAGCTGCACTTCTCAGCCATCCCTCAGTGAGGGCCCATCCCCTGGAACTAGCTAGACCCAAGTTCTGTTCTCAGCTGTCCTGGGTCTGTGTCCTTTTTCACAAACTTTAAATATAACCTGCTGGCCCTCTGTTGGTATACGCGTCTTCCCAGCCAGACTGCCTGCTCGCTGAGGGCAGGGGCCACTTCTGTCTTTTTTAGTGCTGGGTTCCCAGTACCTAGCACCATGCCAGATGCACCATGGTGCTGAGTAGACAGTAGGGGAAGGTGTGGGTTTCTGTGCATTTTGGTTTTACTTTATCATATGTTAGAACATCAGCTCCAATGAACATGGGGATCCTCTATCTGCTACTCTATCTCCACACCTTAAATATAGTGCACGTGACTCACAGGAGGTTTTCAGTGAATATTTACTGAATTAATAAAGATTGTAAGATGAGATCAATCCAGGGGTTGGAGCTAAATGAAATCTCTATCATGTGACTTTAAGAAGCAGCGGGCCTGATTTATGAAGAAAACTCCCCGCTAGCAAATTCCATGGTCAGCTTTCAGAGATTTTCTTTTTCTAAGTAAGTTTGTCAGGGTTGTAATTGAACTCTCCACAATAAGTATTTTGAAGTATAAAACAAGCCACTGGCCACATAAAGGCAAGTGTAACTCTCAGGAAGACCATGATTATCCCACTGCCCAAAGCCCTGCTGGCGTGTCTGCTCACCCAGAGAGGGGATGAAAAGCGTGTCTGGAACTGCTCATGGCTCCTCTGTGATTTGCAGGCCGCACTACGCCTGGTCCTGTTATAGAAGCACGTATCCAGTGGGCACTAAATGCTATTTCGATGTAAATGAAAGCAGAAAATATGAGGTGGTCTGGCAGCTTCTGGAGGCATACAGGCTGAAATCCAGGGCCCAAGAACTGCAATTCTAACTGTTGTAACTAAAAGATGGAATTTTGGTTTTTATTGAGAAAGCCACTTCTATGAAAGGCTTAAATATAAAGCAAGTAATCCCAAACTCTATTTGGGGATTAAAAACAGCTTTCTTCCTTTTGCTCTCACCCACCCAAACGGAACGGAATGTCTAAACTTTTCTTAGATCTGACACTACTGGAGGGGCCTGCCAGCGTTTAAGTTCTAACAACTGGATACCGGCATACAATATGAGAAGCCTTATCTCATAGACCTATTTTGCAAATTAGAGATTATTTTTTACATCATTAAATTCAAAACAACTCCAACTACAGGGGAAATAATTTCATGTATTCTTGTCTTCAGTTTTACTATTTTGCCTTTTATCACGTTATCTTTTTTAATAGGTTTTATTTGACCTTAATCTTTCCAATGATACTCGAACAGAAATTTTAGTCTTAGAGGCAAGATAAACATTTTATAACTTTTCTCCTTTTAAAATAATCATTGAAATAAGTAAAAACCACCTTCATTAAAAGTTCACATGATCAACATCAAAAATATGACTTTCTTTCTTTTCTTTTTGAAACAGAGTCTCACTCTGTCACCTTGGGTATAGTGCTACGGCATCAGTGCTCACAGTAACTTCAAACTCTTAGGCTCAAGTGATTATCTTGCCTCAGCCTCCAGAGTAGCTGGGACTACAGGCACCTGCCACACACCTGGCTAGTTTTTCCATTTTTAGTACAGACAGGGTCTCACTCTTGTTCAGGCTGGTCTTGAACTCCTGAGCTCAAGCAATCAGCCCGTGTTGGTCTCCCAGGGGGCTAGGATTACAGGTGTGAGCTACTATGCCCAGTCAAAAACACTCTTTTAACCTTTTAAATTTGCTTAATTAAGAAATGCTCCTATTTCTTACATTTTCTTAAATATGAAGGCTGTCAAAAAGCTAACTAATATTCGAATCATTATGAATTTTTATACTATATTCTTTTACCTTGTTTACTAAAATCACATATTCAAAGTGTTGTTACAATTATGTTGTGAAATGTATCTACTGGAAAATACAATTTGATTTACATGACCCCAAATTTCTTTAGTTGCTTTTGTAATGACTGCATCTATTTTTTCTGTTTGTCTGGTATCTTCTTCTTCTTTTTTTTTTTTTTTTGAGACAGAGTCTCACTATGTCACCCTCAGCAGAGTGCTGGGGTATCACAGCTCACAGCAACCTCAAACTCTTGCGCTTAACTGATTCTCTTGCCTTAGCCTCCCAAGTAGCTGGGACTACGGTGCCCGCCACAACTCCTGGCTTTTTTTTGTTATTGTTGTTGCAGTTGTCATTGTTGGTTAGCTGGCCTGGGCTGGGTTCAAACCCACCGGACTGGATGTATGTGGCCAGAACCCTACCCACTAAGCTACAGGAACCACCTGTTTGGTATCTTTTTTTTTTTTTTGTAAGAGATAGAGTCTCACTTTGTCGCCCACATTAGAGTACTGTGTAATCACAGCTCACAGCAACCTCCAGCTCTTGGGCTTAGGTGATTCTCTTGCCTCAGCCTCCAGAGTAGCTGGGACTACAGATGCCCACCACAATGCCCGGCTGCTTTTTGGCTACAGTTTGGCTAGACCCGGGTTCAAACTTGCCACCCTCGGTATATGGGGCCAGCGCCCTACTCACTGAGCCACAGGTGCTGCCCAACTTTATTTTGTTTTGGTTTTGGTATCTTTTTAAAGATGGGGTCTTACTCTATCTCCTGGGTTACAGTGCAGTGGCATCATCATAGCTCACTACAACCTCCAACTCATGGACTCAAGTGATCCTCCTGCCTCAGCCTCCTGAGTAGCTGAGACTACAGGTGTATGCCACCACATTTGGCTTATTTTTTGTAGAGACAGCTCTCTATCTTGCTCAAGCTGGTCTCAAACTCCTGGCCTCAAGCAATCCTCCCACCTTGGCCTCCCAAAGTGCTAGGATTCCCTAGCACTGGCCACCCCACCTGGCTCATTACTCCCTTGTCTACTATGGGCCAGGAACTATACCTCATGGCTTATATATAAACATATTAATCCTTATAAAAATCCAGTACAGTATTATTACCTCTCCTGTATTATTATCCCTACTACATTTTTCTGGTATAAAACCAAGGCTCCAAAGTTATAAGAACCTGCCCAAGGGTTAATCAATATCCAAAGGCTTTCTTTCTAGTCATAACCTTTCATTTATTTACTTTTCATTTAATAAAACTCGTTGATCACCTACTACATGTAATGCCCTATGCTGCTCACTGAGGCAATAGTTGTCAAAATACTCCCAGTTTAATGCAAAAAACAAAAAGTGACAAGGAGCTGTGTAAGTGGAAGGTACAGCCTTGGGGAAAAGGTGTAATCTCTAATAAAAAACAAACGGGGTCTGTGGGATAAGACGAAGGTAAAAACAGCTGCCCATAATATTAACACCATTGGCTTATAACAAGGGAGGGCTTTGAGGGTATCAGGCATCATCATCCTGCGTAAAATTTTAACATGGCATCCTGCATCCTTCATTCAATACAACCACCATTTGAAGCAGGAAGGGAAGGAAGGCTGTGTTCATCATTCCAGGTCACACAGCTGACGAATGTCTCGGCCAGAATTTGAACTCACATGTGTCTAAAAGGAAAAGGATAAGGAGTGGTGGGTCTCCATCTCTGGGCAGAAGCTGGCTGTAGTATCAGGTGAGCGGTAGTGTAAAGGGCACTGAGCGGCCGCATGGGCATCTAAGGGGCAGGAAAAGGAGCTGACACTGACATGAGATCATCACGAGGGCCAGTGGCCCCTTTCTCTTCACAACCCTATCAGTCCACACCCTTGACCAAATGAAGGTGAGGCCATCTGTATCTATAACAAACAGAAGAAATAATCTCTCACCCCAGGGAGGAGTCATCCTGCTCTTCCAATCTCCAGAAAATTATCTATAATCTAATTCAGATTTCCATCTTCAAATCCAGACCTTGAGCAAAGATCACTTCACCTGACCTTTAATACCTACACTGAGCCAGGGTCTTGGGCAGAGGAGGGTGGATCTCCCGTAGCACCGAGCCTGGTCTCTCCTCCGTGCCACATGCAGGGGGAGGCAGACTCCAGAGGTGCAGCCACAGCCCTCTGAGAGTGTGCAGAACAGCAGCTCTGATCCCAGAAGACATTTAGACAAATGAGGGGCAGAAACTGGCGCTGTCTGCAAACACAACGGTCATAAACTGGGAAGGTGGAGAGTGAGAAAAATAAAGAGGTCAAAAAGGTTTTAAACATTAGGTCAACAAGATAGAAAGGGATCTTTCAGAGCCCACCGAACAGTGAACTGTGAAAGATTCCTTTCCATCCCCATTTCCAGTGCTAACAATGGAATCACACAGACCCACGGCCACTGAGGATCTGACCATTAATCTCCCTGTCCTCTGCTCTCCTGCGACATTCTAAAGGATTAAGTCTCTTCACTTCTTTCTCAAGTGCCTCCTTTTTCACTTCTTGTGCACTCAATTACATGATGCCACAAAGGAGAGTGCTCACTGTGGTTAGAACAGCCTGACAGCAAGTGGGAGAAGGGGACGGGCCACCGGGGCCACTGACGGAACCACAATCCCTACACTGGCGAGCCATTCCTGGGAGCCTCCCGTCCTGGGGTCTTTTGCTAAGATTCCCTGAAAGGGACTCCCCTTGAAATAAGTTTCCTAGAATTTGGAAAACATCATCAGTCTGTCAGATGATCTGTGACAGTAGAGCAAGAAACACCCACAATAATTATCTCTTTGTAGAAACCACATACTATTTTTCAAGTCCTTTTATCTTTAACTACATGTGTCTGCAGCACAGACACTGTCATGGTTATCCCTAACCTGGCACTTACTGAACGGTCCCTGCATGGGTCACATGCCACAGAGCACCACGAAGCAGACAGCAACGCTGAGGGGAAGGCACTGGGAGGTCTCGGAGGTTGGGAGTAACAGTTCCCGTGGCTGGTTGTTTTTTTTTAAAGAATTTATTTTGAGGGTGATATTGTACGTGTCACTCATAAGTGTCCAAGTGAAAGGGCCCCTCCCAGAATTGCACACACCACCCGGTGTCCTCCCAGCAACCTCACAGGACTGAAGAAACAGGCTCGGACAGTCTGAGACACCTACCCCAGGTGACAGATCACAGGTGACACAATACAAGGTGACCACAGACTCAGGCCATGTCTGCAAGACTTTCCTCCTCCCTTCTCACCACTCTACATCAGCGGTAGCCACTTCATTATCTTCACAGACTCATCATTCTGCCTTAAAATTTCTGTTCTGACTTTGTTAGGGATTAATTTTCACCCCCAATGAAAGCAAGAAGTCCTCATTAAAATACGGTTTTCTTTCTTCCTAAGCATCATTAAACTTATATTGTTTCTTTACTATTTACATCACTTAGAAAGTAATAACTTTTGTTTTTTACTTTTTTTTTTTTTTTAAAGAAAAAGTATGTTTTACACAACGAAAGCATTCAGGGCTATTTAGCAAGTAACAGAAGAAAACAAAATAACAATGAAACAGAACTGTTTTAAATCATAAATTATAACAAAACTTTCAAATAATGTTAAGGATCTGACTGAGTTTTATATCCAGGGACAATGTATCACCTTTGTTTAGAATTCCGGGAGACACAATTTTTCTTTAAAACTGTACAAATCAAGAAAGAAAGGAAACATGGTTCAGGCTGTCCGTGCAATGCCACAAGAAAAATGTAGCCATCGTTTTGTCTATGCAAAGCCAAAGATTATTTTTCAAGCATCTAGAAAGAAATCATGACAAATTCAATTATATAAACACAATCTCAGTTTAAATAAAACAAGTCTATAATTTGCATAATTGTACTTTGTCAAAAAAGAATCTATTTACATGACTTTGACCTAGGGCTAAAGTTCTGCCAAAGTTAAAATAAACATTATAGAAATGTGAATTTTAAAGACCCAAATCCCCTTTTTGCCCCCAATTTCAAGTGTTTGTATTTTAAAATAATGTAGGGAATAAAAGAATTTCAATGTCCCAGAATGAAAGCATTAAATACAAAAGCAACATCTGGATTTCACAGAAGAATGTATTTTCCTTCATTTGTATTTTTGGCTGCAGAATAACCTACTGCAGCAAGATCTTTCAATTCGTATTCAGACTTGTAGCCAGAGCAATAACAAAAACCATGGCAGAGAAAGTTGCCTATTAACCCTTCAACTTGTCTTCTATGAAAACGTTGCATCTGATACGTTTTGGCTGAATAGTATCTGAATGGCCCTTTGGTCCATATCCAAAATATTCCACTGTTGACATATTCATCTAGTATTCTTCAAACTGACTGCTTCTTAGGATGGATGCTAATAAATTTTGGTTGCACTACTAGAAAGACAAAAAAATGAAGGAAAAGTAAAAAAAGGCATATGACATAAGATAATCATTTGATTGCATTAGATTTCCACACAATCTCTATCTTTATATATGATTTACCAATCAGTCAGGCAGCACATTTCCTGGATTGAAGTATATTAGAAATGATGTTTTCTGTTCTTAACTAGCCGTTTTGCACAGACCCAGCCCTGAATGCATGGTATCCAAAGCAATCATGAAATCATATGGCGTACAAAGCTCCTATTAAAATCTAAAATGCTGTCCTGTAACAAAGGTTTTGCTGAACATCTATGTGAAGAGCATTATGATATTCAGGCTGTGGGCTACAGAATTAGAGCTTCTCCCTTAGCTTTTCGTTAAGATGTACTGAATCAGCTGGAATACAAAATGCAAACTAAATACAGTATAAAAGACGAAAACCCAAAGTATTAGCTAGAACAGAAACTTATTAAAACATAATCATTTTATTTTATTTTATTTTATATGGCCCTCGGTAGAGTGCTGTGGCATTATAGCAACCTCAAACTCCTCGGTAGAGTGCTGTGGCATTATAGCAACCTCAAACTCTTGGGTTTAAGCAATTCGTATGCCTCAGCCTCCTGAGTAGCTGGGACTACAGGCACCTGCCACAATGTCTGGCTATTTTTGTCCTTGTTGTTGTAGTTGTCATTGTTGCTTAGCAGGTCCAGGCCAGGTTCGAATCTGCCAGCCCCAGTATATGCCACCCAAACCACTTAGCTATGAGCACCGAGCCGAAACATAACCATTTTAATCTAAAGTGCTACAAATACCACTTTGTGAATTCAACACCATCCTTTAACTTAAGGCTAGATTATGCAATTTTTACTAATATTTCATATTCTCCCCGCAAATCATTACAGAAGCCTTTTGTCTAAATTTCTAGGTTTTTAAAAGGAAAATAATAGTAATAAATCTAGTGCAATCGATATGCATGACTGTCGCAACCCCTTGAGAAAAGAGAAAGGGGTTAGTGTGCGTGTGTGCAGCTCCCACTCTTCTACAGCTGTATTTGTCTCAGATCCAAAGAACAATCGAGTGTTACGAGAAGAGACTGGGGAGCCAGGCTCCATACAACACATGGTCCCCTTGCCATAGTGAACCGGGCAAGAGCAGCATTAAGATTTATTTTCTGAGAAACCACCGTGTCTTCAGGAGTACTCAGGACTCTGCTGTCTGGCCCCATTCCCTCACCTGTGTTCTTGTCCCTCCAGGGCTGGCTCAGGCACTACCTCTGGAGACCTTTCCTGGATTTCTCTCTGATGCTACCTCTCAGCCTGGTACACCTCTTGATTACAGCATTAATCACAAGTGCTGCAATTACCTGTTCACAAATCTGTCCCTTTTCTAGATAGTGAGGTACTGAAGGGCACCGACCCAGGAACCCAGTAGAGTACCTGGTAGAACATGCACACTCAACAGTTTGAGAACAGATAACTGGGGGTATCTCAAAGTGCCCCAGAAGAGAATGATACCAGGGCCATAAAACCACTCAGCATTATGTTAATCATATTATTTTAAAAGAATAAAGCTGCAGTCTTTTAAGAATTACTTGGTTGGCTCCTACCAAAGTGCTGTGAGGGACACAGCTTAGGACACAAACCACAACAAGGCACCTGTCATCAGGGAGCTTACATTCTAGAAGGGGGTGAGGAAGAGCGGCAATTTTTAAAAATGGCAACAATGGAATGTCTACAACCTTTAGGATATTTTGCATGATCTCCAGAAGACCCAAATGACTTAAGCCCAGTCACCAAGAAATCAATGAAAAGGTAACCAACAACAAAGACAGAACAGATGAATGTTAATTGTGTGGAACACAAAATAAGTATGAGAATTCATTGTGAGCAGTCGTTGGGTTAGAAGGATCAGTAATAGTTTTCTGGGTTCCTGACAAGCTTAGAAGAAAAGGGAGTGGAAAAACACAAAGTACTTTTAATATTCTCTCACTCAACATCAATCAACACAGAAGAAGGAACCAGTTGTTACACTGTAACTGCTTCCTACTCAAGACTCATTCACTGTCCATAGATAACATCTCCCTTGTGTGATCTAAGGCTATTTTGGGGAATTTTCCAGGCCCTGCATTCCAGTAAAAAGGCTGATCCACCCAGACCAGTGGCCCACAGCAACAAACTGACTTGAGTGGTCTTGCAACCCTCATCCAAGAAAGAACGGACTCAGTGAAGAGGACAATTGGCCCCTCAGAGCCCAGCCAACTAGCAGACCCAATTGCCTTGCCTTTTGTCCACCAAACTATCTGTAACTCTTCCTCCCATCTCCTCAATGGCACCCGTGAGATTAAACTCCTTCTCTGCTGTAACTCCTGCTGTCTAGAGCTGTGGTCCCCACTCAAGTCTCAGGCCAGTACCCATCCAAGGCCTGTTAGGAACCAGGCCAGACAGCATTACCACCTGAACACTGTGCCCCCCAACCCCTGTGGAATAACTGTCTTTCACGAAATCAGCCCTTGATGCCAAAAAGGTTCCAATCCATGAGCTGTTAGGGATGGGGCTGCACAGGAGGAGGCAAGTGGCAGGCAAGCAAAGCTTCAGCTGCATTCACACCTGCCCCCATCACTCACTGACCCCTTACTCATCTCACCACCTGCGCTCTTCCCTGTCCCATCTGCCCCCAATCCATAAACAAACTGTCTTCCAAGAAACTGGTCCCTGGTGCCAAAATGAACCTAAACGGCTACAACATCAATTAAATCCTGACACCATCTACCCTGAGGACAGCATCAGATCTCAGGGGTTGGGGCTCAGTTCCACAAGCCTGCCCCCCACTTCCAAGGCTAATTACAAACCCAGGTTGTGTTACCTGAGCTTGTTTCCAATTGGCCATAAATCAAGGTTTCAACAACCCCCATCCTTCAGTTCTACTGATTTGCTAGAGAGGCTCACAGAACTTTTGGGTTTTTATGGAGACTTTAATACACAGGCATGAATGATTAAATCACTGACCTTTGGTGAGGTGATCAATTTAACCTTCAGCTCCTCTCTGCCCTCACTGGAGTTTGAAACTCCCTTCTCTCTAATCCTGCCTCCATCTTTCCTGTGATCCCCACCAATCCTAAAGCTACCTAGGGCCTGCCAGCCACCAGTCCGCTTATTAGCATACAAAAAGACCCTTATCACTTTGAAAATTCCAAGGGTTTTAGGAGTTGTATTCCAGGAAACTGGACAAAGACCAAATACTGTGTGTATTTTACAACAGCACAGTCTGGTTCCAAGGAAGCCTCCTCTCAGAGCACACAGCTATGTCTAACTCATTTTAGTCTCCCAACTCGTGGCACAGAAGGACTGCTCAATGACTGGCTAAATCAAGGTTTCAAGAACCCCCATCCGTTGGAAACCCCAAACCCCAAATTTGCTCAAGGAAGAAGCAAAACTGGGGCTAGGACCAGATTTGCAGGTAATTAAACATGAAATAGGTATTGAGGGGAGGCGGTATGGGAAGATAAGTCTACCTAAAAAATGAAAAAGGAGCCAGTAAAGGCACCTCTCAGAGGTCGCAGACCTCTGTGTACCCCCCAATGACATGGCCATCAGTGATGGTGATCAGAGAGTAAGCACTACCATAGGCTGGGAACCTAAAGCAAGCGACCAACCATGTAAACAAAACCTCTTTGTCTGAACCATCTGAGCAGTCCCTGATGGCTCTCTTCTCTCTTGGAACCACTTTTCCTTCCTCAGCAAAGCTCAACCATAGAGAATGCAAGAAACAAAATAAACAGCATATTAATCTGATTTCTACATTCCAGCTATGAAAGATGTTCTTCCTATCGCTTTCTACATCAACAGGAAGAGATGAATTTAATTCACTGATTAACTGGGGAGGAAGGGACCAGAGACAAAGCAGCCAGGCACACTCTTCTGCACACAGGCAGTGGAGCACACCACCTGCCTCCCGGGGGCTGGCAAAGACATGTGGTCTCCAGCAGCACAACAGGGCTACAAGCCACAGATTTCCTTACACTACTGCTCAGGTGTAACTTCTGTGGTGGGCTGTTGGATTGCTTTACAAAATAAATGGTCTTTTGCAAAAAAAAAAAAAAATTTTTTTGAGACAGTCTCACTATGTCGCCCTGGGTAGAGTGCCATGGCATCATAGCTCACAGCATCCTCAAACTCTTGGGCTTAAGCCATTCTCTTGCCTCAACCTCCCAAGTAGTTAGGACTATAGGTGCCTGCCACAACACCGGCTATTTTTTGGCTATAGCTGTCATTGTTGTTTGGCAGGCCCGAGCTGGATTCGAACCCGACAGCTCTGGTGCATAAGGCTGGAGCCCTAGCTGCTGAGCTACAGGTACCAAGCCTGCAAAAATGTTTTTAAGCCAACAGGTTGCCTCCCTCATGAGTAAACCTTTGAGTATAATTTCTGGTGCCCAGAACTTAAGCAAACAAGGAAATGACACTAATGGTCAGATTTACCATCTTAATCCTCCAGATCAGTTCATTTAATCTAGGAGGCAACCCTGAGACTTGAAAGTACTAAACAATGCTTCAAAAGCAAGCACAAATCCACCGTTTAATAAGGTCCTAAATCCCAGTTTGCTAGAGGGCACACTTCCATACAAGTTCAGAAAACATCTCTATGATATAATCGGGGAGCACATCTAGTCAGAAAAGGTTTTCTTTTTATCTCCTGAAAATTAGCCCAAGATGATGTCAGTTGGTATACCCAGGAACTTGTGCCAAAATAATTCCCCTGCTCTGAATTAGAAAGTTAATACTTATAGAGGATTTTACAGAGATCTTCAGAACCCAAGTGGGTGTTAAACTATTATAAAGCTGTTGGCAGTGACAACCAAGGACTAGGAGAAATGTATTAGTCAACAGCTTCAACACAGCCGGGCGTTACAAAACTACAGGCAGAGGTTAAAATTATAATCTTCATTTCCCCAATCTCTTCCCCCACAGTTGGAAATTACAATTATTTTGTAACAGGCTCTGCACACTATCGGCCTGCTCCTAGAAACCTTTTAAAAGGCTTCTTATTTTGGCAGCGCCTGTGGCTCAAAGGAGTGAGGCACCAGCCCCATATACCAGAGGGTTCAAACCTGGCCCAGGCCAAAAACTGCAAAAAAAAAAAAAAAAAAGGCTTCTTATTTTATAATGGCATACACTCTTCATTGGCCCAGTAAGACATTTTCTGATATAAAGTCACTGCAAACCCATTAAATTTTTATTTCCAAAAAGAACCCCAAATTACTGAGATCTGTTTAAATGTTATCTACTATTGAGTTATACATACTAAAGTATAAATATTAGTAGTTTCTGAAGAGCAGGGTGGGGAGGGGTATAAGTGTTTAAATTTCTTATATATCTACACTGTTTGACCTGATACAGCAAGCTTCAATCATACCTGTCATTAAAAATAAAAAGAACCATTGCCATGCACTTAAGAAGACTTTTTATAATGCTTCATCAGCAAACACACTAGACCAAATTAGTTTTCTTTCTATACTGAGATCCACAGAGGGCATGGTGGAACCAAAAAAGCTCAGAGCCTCTTGCTTACTTCAATTTCCACGTGGGTTTTTACAGTAGTCAATATAAACAGTGACACTTTACCAAAACAGACAATATTTTCCTAGGAAACAGACAATGCTAATTTTGCTGTAACTTTAACTTTAGGATTTTTATGTAATCATCCCTTCCTGCTAACTCTAGCTAAGTAGGAATATCATTTATTATCTGACAGCCAGAGTGACGTGGTGGAAAAACGTCACAAAGACCATCAGTACTGGTCTTGCAAGTCAGAAACCCCTTTTGACTTTTGAAAGAGAAGCTAGGCAGCTCTAACTGTGAGCTTCAGTTTTGTTCACTATAAAAAAGAATAGTGGAATCTGCTCCCTCCATTGCATGACTACCTAAGAAATTGTTCTCGAACGAAAGAAACGTAAAACCAAATCATGGGGGTTGTAATCCTCTTCAGTTCATCATCGGGACAGCCAGGAAGTTACCAAATTCTTGATTTAAATGATCAGCGTCTACGACGTGAAAGGGAAACCACACCCAACTCCCTACATTAAGTTACTTTTAAAGTTAATTCAAGAAGAACAGAGCCTTAGGCCACGAGCGGACTCTGGTCTGCTTCAGAAATGAGTTGGCGTCCAGCTGTGGCGACTGAGCTGGAGTCGCCACAACAGACCCGCACGCTAATTTAATTACAGGCTCCTGGAGGGACCCAATATGTCATCTTTCCTGGTCAGTGTTCATTTAGGGACCTGATTTTCTCCCAACTCCTCCCATTCGTTTCCCCCTTCAACTCCTCCCATCCCTTTTGTTTGCTTTTTCACTCTGAAACTGCTCTTCCACGGTTCCGCCTACCACTTCTAAGCATTTTTAGCTCTTAACTAGAACCGGGGCACCCCAGGCAGCACCCCAAGCTCCAGGGCCCCGCAGGGGTAGGGAATCCCCTGCGGCCCAGCCCCCGGACGCACGGAGGAAGAATTCCTCCACTGCCCCTGCGGGCTCTGCAGATGGAGAAAGGTACCCAAGCCCGCGCCTGCCGGAGTCAAATCACTTCCCAGGGCCGCCCCGCCCAGCCCTTCCCCACCCTCCCAGAGCCGTCGATTCGCTGGGACTCCAGGGAAGACTGGGGGTGTGTGGAACCTTGTTCCCCAAACTCGGGCCTGCTCCCCGAGACCCGCCAAGGGCGCGCCCCTGCTCTCAGCAATACCCAGCTTAGTGGGAGGCGGAGGAAATGACCCCAAAGTTGCTCGAGTCGAGACTTGCACGCGCGGAGGCGTCCCAGTGTCAGCCGAGAAGCTTCAGCGGCCGTAACCCTCACTGGTCCAGGGACTGTCCTCGGGGCGAGGGCTCCCGAGCCCCCGGGGCCGCAGCCGGGCCCGAGCTGGCTGGTGGGCCGCCTCGGCGAGCCTCCCTTGCCCCTTCCCGGAGCAGCCGAGGGTCCCGGCCCGCTCCCCTGCCGCAGTCCCCGAACTGCTCGCCGCGTGCGCTTGGGTGGGGACGCGGGGACCCCGCACTCACCGATATCCCCATCGTCCTCGTCCTCCTCCTCCTCCATGTCCAGCAGAACGTTCCTGGTCATCCTCTGCATGTCTCCCCCAGAAGGCGGCTCGGAACTTGACGCGAGGTCGGGGCGCTCCCGGGCTCCGGAGCGAAGCAGCTGTCCGGGGGTCCGCGGCGGGGGCCGGCAGGGCGCGCGTCGCTCTGCTCAGGGGCCGCTGTGTCCAGCCCGCGCCGGGAGAAGCCGAGCCGAGGCGGCCGCAGACCCGAGCCCGGCGCCCGAGGAAGCCTCGCTGCAGCCCGCCGCGGCCGGCGACTGAGCATGCCCAGTGCGCCCGGCGAGCTCGCTGCGGAATGATTGAACTTCCCCGGGTCTGCGGCGCCCGGGAGGAAGTCGGGAGGCGCGAGGGAGCAGCCGCGACCCGTCCCGCCCGCGGGGGCCGCGCGGGAGGCGGGGCGGACGGGGCCCCCAGCGAGGGCGGCCTGGAGTGCTAAGGTCACCCTGGGCACAGGCTGTGGGGCTGGGTTTTTCTGACGTCCGATCCTGGAGAGGGGAAAGCTTGGCTTCAGCTCACGGGAAGAGCCCTGAAGGCAGGCGCGTTCAAGGGCGTCTAGAGGCGACGTGGAGCTCACCCTGGGCATCTATAAGTAAATTGTTATCTCCAAAATTGGGCAAAGTGCAATCTGTAAGACTACGGGGGCGAAGAAAAAAGGTAAAACCCGTGAAGAATCAGGGACAGGAGAGAGAATCTTCTTTTAAAAGAAAGATTAGGAGGATTTCCGCATCAATCGAGGCTGCGGAGACGCGTGAAGCGCCCTCCACCCCGCCCGCGCGGGCGCGCACAGGGAGTGGTCGCAAGACCGTGGTCAAAGTGTGCCGCCCCTTTGGACAATGGAAATTTTAGACGTCCACGTCGAAGAGGCAACAGAAGCAGAAGGCCACTGTAGTTAGATGTAAATTCTTTTGTAAAGCAATGTGGAGAAATAGAATAACAAGAGGAAATAAAACTAAGGCAGAGAATTTTAAAACAATCATTTTTAGAGACCAAAGGGAGCGGTGGGACCAATACAAAGGGATGTCATACTTTGTTAAAACTGCAGGTCCCTTTGTTTGTGTGTCTACAGAACTTTTTTCAAAACAGGTGATGAATTCAGATGGGTAGATTTTGTCTTCTCCAAGGGGCTAGGGGTTGTTTTTGAAATCTTCGTTGTATTTCTTGCTAACACTTCTCATTGAAATTGCTTATGTTTTTTCTGCTGAAGCACCAGGATTATTACAATAACACGAAATCAGTGCATTTTTATTTTCCCATACATACTTACTTTCATTCTTTATGAATGAAAGA
Source organism: Galagoides demidoff (assembly GCA_963574575.1). Taxonomy (NCBI): domain Eukaryota; kingdom Metazoa; phylum Chordata; class Mammalia; order Primates; family Galagidae; genus Galagoides; species Galagoides demidoff. Next base: position 3,471 of record CAUYQV010038593.1, on the reverse strand, counting down.
AAACATAGAGACCAATATTAAGTGGGAAAACATCCATGAATATGCGTTTAAAAGACGTGATAAAGTTACTTTTAATAGCCAAGAAATACTATACTTGCTTCTTAAGGTACTTTTTTGAGTAAAGCTAATTATGTTTCATATAAAAAGAAAGCAAATCTCTGAAAATGGGAGGGGAAAAATGGAAGCAGAAAGAAGAAAATACATGAAGATTGTTTTCTTTCTCTGAACTCTCTCCCCTGAGCTCGTGAAACTTAAAGTAGATAGATGTGCTAGGGATATTTAGGTTACCTGATCAGTTTTCACAATTCCCACTTAACAAAAGCACATATAGTGCTTTATGTGCTAGGTACAGTTCTAACTGTTTTACAAACGTTCAGTCATTTAATCCTCATGATAAGCTTAGGCGTTGTTACCACCCCCTTGCATAGACACAAGTGCAGTGTGTCCAAAATCACACAGGGAGGGAGAGAGTGGCAGAGCTGGGATTCAAACCCATGCAGCTTGTTCCAGAATGTGTGTTTTTAGCCACTGCGTAAACCACCCCCAGAGACATTTCCAAATCCATTTTTTTAATTGCTTCCCCCCCCCACACACACACACCAATTCTAAACTCTTAAAAGTCAACTCACTGCCACAGTTTTCTCACCAAATGTTCTGGTCTGTATGAACTAAGCCTTTGTTCACAGGTAATTTGTAGTTAGAAAACTATTGTGGTTGCTTTTGCAACAAGTTTCAATGAGTTATTGGGAATGATTTTAGAGTTTACATTTGTCTCGCTTGATAAATGTTGCTGGTCTTATACATAAAGGTAACTGTTGCTAAAAGGAAAATGAATTATTAACTTAGGTTAGCTGTGAGTCTATTATTAGTAAGTTCCACTCTTTCCTCTAATCCATTTTATTCCCAGCAGCTTCTCTCATACGTTATTTTTTTTTCCGTTGAGCAATATGCAGAGGATTCTGAAACATGTATACACATTTTAAGAAAGGAAAACACTATATTACATTTATAATACTCAAGTCATGTTTGATTTCTGCAATTACAAAAGTTACTCAATGTGACTTGTATTTATCCATTGTTATTGGTCTATATTGAGTTTTATGTTCAATTTTAATAGTTTTTCTTTCCTTTCTTAGATGTGTACACATTTTTTGGCACCCTCTGTATGCCTTGAAAATAATCCAGGTAATTGGCCTATATCAGAACTGTGTCCTTGGCTCTGAAGAATTGTCATCCGTATCAAGAATACTTTATGAAATAAAATGTTCTTAACAATATATGGCCAGGTGATTTGTATTTGCAAAGCTTTTCCAAGTCAGTGATCACAGAACAAATATTTTCTAATTCATTTATCTCCTGATTAAGTACAACCTTTGGCCACAAGGATACTCTGCTTATCTTGTGAATACTGGTATTTCTCTAGCTTCAATCCACAGGCCCCTTTTCTTTTCATCTTTCCCTATAGAACTCAATCAGTCCTATAACTTACCATCTATTCCAAGAAGGCTAGTTTTATGGACAAACAGTGCATTCATACAGGGCCCTACACTCAGAAAGGCCTAACACTGGGGTTTTAATGGTCTGTGGTTGCCATTTTAAAATTCTTAATAATGTTATTTTTGAATTTTTGTTTTGTAAGTGAAGATCAGTGGTATAGTTCATGTCAAATCCTGTCAGTTCATGTCAAGTTCTGTCTCCTGCCACCTCTCTGTCTCCTAGAATGGGCCCTCAGCCTCCAGCTCCCTTGCTCCCTGGCCATGATCCAACTCCTCCTCCTGACCCCACCCAGGACCACTGTTGTAGTCAGCATTCAGAGGGAGTCTGGGTATAGGCCCAGGGAAGGTCAGGGTCATATACATACACCCACAGTGTCTTGGGGGAGGGCTTAGTGTCAGTTGTCTGCACTTTGAACTGGCAGTTCCATGATGCAGCCAGAGGGAGACATGCTGGGGAGAGTGTTTTGCCCATGCCCTGTGCGAGTGCATCCCAGCACAGAAGTTCAGATCTCTTAAGAATCTGTCCTTCCACTGTGGGTTGCAGCAATGAGCCAGTGGGAAGAGGAGATAGCCAGCTGGAGTTTCCTGCCTGAAGTCAGAGCCTGGTTTGTCAGTCCTATGGCTGTTTGGAGGGTGACCTAGCAGCTGTCTTTGCACAGAAGACCCTGTATTTTCATTTTTCACTGGGCCCTGAAAACGGCGTATCTGGCCCTGGTTTCAAGATTTCATTTCCAGCCCAGATCTCTCCTCCATGTTGCAGATAGTCTATCTGCCTGATGCCGGACATCTCCACTCAGATGTGTCTCAGACATTTCAAGTTTAGCAGGTGGAAAATCAGATGTGTAATCTCTGCCCCCTGCTTGCTTCCCTAAATCAGAGACTGTCACAAGCCAGTGACACAAACTGAGACTTTAAGAACCATTTTAATCCTTTCCTCAGTCTCATCCCTAGTGGCAAGTCAGTTGCTAAATCCTGCTGCTCCCCCCTCCTGGATATCTCACCCACGCCCTTATTTGTCACCCGCTGCTGCATTTAGCAAAGACTTAAAGAAAGGAAGAGATGGAGGCATGTGACTGAGGAAACAAAGTTGCAGACAGAAGGAAGGCAAGAGGTCCAAGGAAAACCAACAAAGAGCCATGGCAACTGTGGCATAATAGATCACCCTGGAATCGAGTGGCTTACAGCAGCAACCATTATGTCACACGATTTCTGTGGCTCGGGGACTTGGGAGCAGCATCATTGGGGGATTCTGGCCTGGGTTCTCTCTCGCAAAGCTGTAGTCAGGATGCTGGCCAGCGCTGTGCTCACCTGAGGGCTTGGCTATGATTCTAGACCCGCCTCTGTGAGCGTTTTGTTCTCATGGCGCTGCTTGCGAGCAGAAGCCTCAGGTTCCTGGCACACAGGCCTCTCTACCGGCTGCTCAAGTGTCCTCACAACATGAAGCCCTCTCAGAGAGTAGGCAAGGTGGAAGCCAGAACGACTTCTATCACCTTGCCTTAGAAATCACACATCGCCATGTCTGCTGTTGGTTACACATGCTGGTCTGTTCTATAAACTAAGAAGGGGCCCATGATCTTGCAGGCCGGCTGCCACACAGCTTCACTGTCACTGCTTTGAAACAGACTGTGGTCATTCTTCATCCCTCTGTGTATTCATTCAACAAATAAGTGTATGCTGGGAACCAAGTATATGCCGGCCACTTTTCTGGGTGTTGGGGATTCAGTAGTCAAAATCATGTCTTTGTCCTTATGACCCTCCATTCTAGTGGACAGAGACAAATAAGTTCACATCAGGAGATGACAGATACTGGTGGGAAAAATGGCGTAGCCAAGCATGACCAAGAAGCACAGTTGGTGCTGGGCTCTATTTGGGTGGTCAAGGGAAGCTTCTCTGAGAAGGTGACATTTTAGCATGGACCTACAGAAGAGAACAGCCCATGTAAGTTCTAGGGAACAGGGTTTTAAGAAGAGAAATG
>CAUYQV010038591.1:0-28487 GCA_963574575.1 Galagoides demidoff | reverse complement strand
ACAGCTATCTGATATGCTACTTCCTCATCAGGGTGGATATTCTTGTTGAGATGCTTTCCAGTCAAAAAACTGGGGGGCTTCTTCCATGACCTAGCAATTATGAATAGGATAAAATGGCAGGTCTATTTTTAGTTCTTTAAGTGTTCTCCAGATGTCTTTCCAAAAAGAACGTATTAGTTTGCAATGCCACCAACAATGTAGAAGTGCTTCCTTTTCTCCACAACCATGCCAGCATCTGTGATTTTGTGATATAGGATAATCTTACTGGTGTCAGATGATATCTCAAAATAGTTTTGATTTGCATTTCTCTGATGATTAAGGATGGTGAGCATTTTTTCATATGTTTGTAGGCCACACACCTATCTTCTTCAGAGAAGTTTCTCTTCAAGTCCCTTGCCCACCCTGAGAGGGGATCACTTGTTCTCTTCCTGCTAATACGTTTGAGTTCTCTTTGGATTCTGGTTATTAAACCTTTGTCGGAGACATAACCAGCAAATACCTTCTTCCTGTCTACTTCCTTTACTTACTGTGCTTTTGGCTGTGCAGAAGCTTTTTAATTTGTTGAGGGCCCAGTAGTATATTTTTGATGTTGCTTCAGTTGCCCGGGGCATCTTCCTCATAAAATTTTTGCCCAGGCCAATTTCTTCAAGTGTTTTCCCTACACTTTCTTCTGATATTTTTATAGTTTCATGTCTTAAGTTTAAATCTCTAATCCAGTGAGAGTCAATCTTAGTTAGTGGTGAAAGGTATGTATCCAGTTTCAGTCTTCTGAAGGTCACCAGACAGTTCGGCCCAGCACCATTTGTTAAAAAGGGAATCTTTTCCCCACTCAATAAGAGCCCATTGATCCACGAATGGATCAATAAATTGTGGTATATATACACCATGGAATACTATGCAACCATTAAGAAAGATGGAGACTTTACCTCCTTCACATTTCCATGGATGGAGCTGGAAAATATTCTTCTTAGCAATGTATCCCAAGAATGAAAGAAAACGTATCCAATGTACTCAGCCCTCCTATAAAACTAATTTATATCTTTCATAAGAGAACTATAACCCAAATTTAGCCTAGGAATATAGGAAGAGGGGAGGGGGGGAAGGGGAGGGAGTTGGGTGGGTGGAGGGAGGGTGATTGGCAGGATCATGCCTATGGTTCATCCTATAATGGTGCATGTGAATCTCTCTAAATGTAGAATATAAATGTCTTAACACAATAACTAAGAAAAATACATGAAACCTATGTTAACCAGTTGGATGAAAGTATTTCAAATTGTATACAGAAACAGTACACTGTACCCCATGATAGTATTAATGTACACTGCTATGATTTAATAAAAAAAAGAAAGCAATTTTTGGCAATTTCTAGATCTTTGCAACATTAATGGAACCACCTACAAACAAAATTCCATCAATCTGCCTCTTTTCAAGTTTGACACCTTCAGGAGTTTTATCTACTACCTTCTGGATGCCATGGAAAAGATAAGCATTTAGTCACACACAGTTAGTTTATGAAATGCCAAGAACACAGTAAGTAAAGCAAGTAGACCGCTCTCAGAATGGGAGAAGATATTTGCAGGTTATGTTTCTGACAAAAGTTTGATAACCAGAATCCACAGAGAACTCAAACTTATTAACAAGAAAAGAATAAATGATCCCATTTCATTGTGGGCAAGAGATATGAATAGAAGATTCTCTGAAGACAGGTGCAAGGCCTACAGCCACATGAAAAAATGCTCATCATCTTTAATTATCAGAGAAATGCAAATCAAAACCACTTTGAGATATCATCTAACTCCAGTAAGAGTAGCCCACATAACAAAATCTCAAAACTACAGATGTTGGAGTGGATGTGGAGAAAAGGGAACACTTCTATGCTGCTGGTGGGAAAGCAAGCTAATGCATTCCCTTTAGAAAGAAGTTTGGAGAACACTTAGGGATCTAAAAGTAGATCCATTCGATCCTGCAATTCCTCTACTAGGCATAATCCAGAAGACCAAAAATTACTTTACAACAAAGATATTTGCACCAATTCATAATTGCCAAGTCATGGAAGAAGCCCAAGTGCCCATCAACCCATGAATGGATTAGTAAATTGTGGTATATGATTATCATGGAATATTATGGAGCCATAGAAAAACATGGAGACTTTACCTCTTTTATGTTTACATGGATGGAGCTGGAAGAGATTTTTCTTAGTAAAGTATCTCAATAATGGAAGAAAAAATATCCAATGTACTCAGTACTATTATGAAACCAACATGTAATCACACACAATTCCATATGAAAGATAAAACACAACTATAGCCCAGGATGACGGAGGGAAGAAAAGGTAGGGGAGGGAAGGAGGGAAGTTGGATTGAGGGAGTATAATCAGTGGGACCACACCTGTGGTGCATTTTGCAAGTGTACATGTCCAATCTACTAAGTGTAGAGTATAAATGCCTTGACACAATAATTATGTAAGTGAGGTGAAGGCTATGTTAACCAGTTTGATATAAGCATTCCAAGTTGTACATACAATCAGCACATTATACCCCATAAATGCATGAGTGTATACAGTTATGATTTAATTTAAAAAAATAAAAATAAATTTTCTTTCTATTCTATGTAGACTTACTTTGGACTTTACCTCCTCATAAACCACTTGGAAAGGCAAGTCCTTAATGTTTGACTGACCTATTGTGTCATGAGTCTTGTGACCAATTTGAGTCTTTGGTGTCAGTGGGATTCACTACTTCCTGATTTTTGCAAACTCAGTGAGGAGCCATTCACACTTTCTGAAAGCTATTCAACTTGGAGTAGTATGGTTGCCTTGATAATTGGCAATCATTTCTACTTCTCCAAGCTGCAATATCCCTGAAAAGAATAAGCAGTATCTTGATCAGTGACCGTTAACAGACATCCTAAATAAAATGAAGGAAAAGGAAAATAGAACCATAAAAAAGAGAAAAAAGTCAGTGTCAATAATTACCTCTTGCAGCTCACTTCTGCATATAACCTATGTCCTCTATTATTTCAACCACCTCACTACGACTGTATTTCAGTTTTTATGTGTTTCAAACTCAAATAGAAATGAATTCAGCTTTACAATTGATTCAAATGATAATGTTTTTCATTTGCTTTCAATTGTTTGCAGAGTTCCATTGTACTTGGTAATAGATGCTTGACTACAAGGTGACCACCAGATTTCTGAGAATGGTATCAAAACATCATGGCGTTCCCTCTGTTTATCTTGATCAGTGTAGCCTAGTGGTGTATCAATTTTGTTTATCTATTCAAAATAAACTTGTTTTTTTTTTAATTGAGAATGTGTATTTTTTGTCTCTATTTTATTTATTTCTATTTTGATCTTTATTATTTCTTCTACTAATTTTGGGTTTGGTTTGCTCATGCTTTTCTAGTTCCTTAAAGTGTACCATTAAGTTTATATTTGAAATATTTCTTCTTTTTTGATGTAAGTGTTTCTTGGTATGAACTTTCCTGTTAGCGCTACATTTTCTATATCCCATAGATTTTGATATGTTGTGTTTCCATATTCATTTCTTTCAAAAAATGTTTTAATATTTTTCTCAATTTTTTCCATTGATGTAATAGTCATTTGGAGCATATTATATTTTTGTGTATTTTCTTAATTTGTGCTTGTTATTGATTTCTAGTTTTATTCCACTCTTGTCTAAGAAGGTACTTGATATAATTTTAATTTTTAAAATGTATCAGGACTTTTTTGTGGTCTAACATATGATCTATCGTGGAGAATGATCCATGGGATGAAGAGAAGATTGTATAATCTGAAGCTGTCAGATGAAATGTTTTACAAATGTCTATTAAGTCCATTTTACATAAAGTATAGTTTAACTCTGATATTTCTTATTTATTTTCAAGCTAGTTGATCTAATTCTGAGAGTGTGATGAAATCCCCCACTACTACTGTGTTGGGACTTATCTCTCTTTTTGGCTCTATTATTGGGCACATGAAAGCCTTAGGGTTATATTTGATTTCTCTCTTGCCCATGTCTAATTTTGAACAGGTCCAGTCATTTTTTCTTCTTCAGTGTCTTTTACATGTATCCTTTCACCTTGCTACCACTCTAGTTTAAAGTATTATTACTACATATTCAGATGATCATGGCAGGGTTATCACTAGTATTTATACTTTCTCTGAGTCCATGCCTTATTTATCATCATCATTCATTTTTTATTAATTTAAAAACACTAATTTTGTATCATCTTTTTGATAAATACTATGGTAAGTGTTGAAGGTGAAATTATGAATTAAATTTATCTGCTATCCTCAAGGTATGCTCACCTTTTTAAAATATATATTCTATCACTCTAACCCTTGCTGAAAAATTTGGTCCCCATAAACTAGCAAACAAAATAAAATAAAACAGACCCAACTTACCTTTACAGACAGTATAATTTATGTAATCATATAGATTCAAGTCCTATTTCTACCATTTACAACATTGTTTATTAATGATTATGAAAGTATTTCAATCTCTCTGATACCCAATTTTCTTGCTTTTAAAGAATAGCTGCTATATTTGAATGTGGTAGGTTCCCAGTAAAAGTTAATTTGTCTTTTTCTTGTTGTTCAATAATTGGCATCCCCAAGTGTAGATTCATATAGAATCAGAATATAGTGCATTCTATATATCATCAAATTGGCAGTTGAAGAAACTGAGATGCAGTGTAAGAAGTGAGTGACCCTAGGTGACTCAGGGATTTAATAGAAGATGGAGTTCTATTATCTAGTCTCCCTGACTCCTTATCAGAGCACTGAATATGAGTAGCCAAGCAATACTTATGGAGGAAATTTCAGGGTAGGAAGGTAAGGGACATTCTACCCAAGAGGAAAGTTGGGTAGAATCTTGCTTCCTCAAATTTGAAACATATAACAAATTTCTCACTTTATAGGCAAAGACAGCTTGTTTATTTTTTACCCAAATTTCAGTATAGGAGTTATTGGTAAATCTGAAAAACACAACAGATACTTGGCTGTATGACATTGAGATAACTTAGCAGCATCTTCAGTGAAGATGCAGATAAAACTGAAGATAGTAGGTACACTGAGAGGGGAAGGAGTCATTGAACTACAAATGGTTAATCCTGTGCTGATCTTCAGGAACACTCGAGACTAAGACATTCAGATGACAGGCAAGGAAACTAAGGCCCAAAGATGTAAAGGAATAGACCAAAATGGTACATCTACGTACAGACAGAACCGGGAAACCTGATCTTTAAATAATTCGATGATTATTCCACTTGACGACACTGGCTGCTCAGATAGAAATATTTTCATTGATTACCATTTGTTGAATACTGTCCTGCTTGCAGATCACTGTATAGAATGCCTAGGAAAAGACGAGTCAATAAGTATACCTGAGTTGGAGACAGATAGAGAGTAGAGGGAATAAAAGCTATTCAGTTGTTTCATGTGTGAATGTACCTCTAGTTGCATAGGCAAAAATATATAAATGTCTGTAGTCACAGCCAGCCAAGGCAGAGTGATTCCAAAGAGGTTATTACACTGTCATTTAAAATTAAAATTTAATAAGTTATATTCACCACTAGTTGAAAACACTCATAAATTTAATGAATCATCTAATTAAATATTGTATATGCAAGGATTTAAAACAGACTGAGAGAAAACTTTAAGAGTTATTTTTATGCTTAAATGCAATTAGTAAGTAATGTTTGAAAACAAAATGAACTTGAATTTTATGAAGCCTTTTCTCTAAAGCAGAAAATGTTTATTTAATAAACTATCCCTTGTTTTCAGGAATTACATGTTTATCTTTTGCTTTCATTGCTGAGTAGTCAGCTTAACTACAACTTATGCCAGTCTCTGTGTTGTCAGTTTAGACTTAGCCAGGCCCAATTTCATGCAGAATGATTATATAGCTATATTGTGAATTACTTCATTGTGTTATGATACCAAAGTAATTCTATGTTAACAGGCTCCATATTGGAGAAGAAACTATATTTTCCTAATCAGGAAGTGACATCTGGTTTCATTTATAATTTTTCCTTAATATGCTTTCTGATATTGTGTGGTGAACTTACCCTTTACTTTCTTTGGGCAGCTATTAATGAGATATTGTCTAAGTTAATATGTTTGTCATATTTAACCTCAATATTTAATGTGAAGTGTAAAGTTCAATTTGAAATTTGACAAGGAATTTGCTATATAAGTTCATGAAATACAAATTTGAAAGTATTTAAGCCACAGCATCTGGGTTTGAAATATTGATCCCCACTTCTCCTATTGGAGAGATTTTAGTTACTTTGATATTTTAGTAATGCAGAAAACATTAAACATCATCTTCTTAAGCAGCATGAAACTGTGGTACCAGTCATCTCTTTCATTGCCCCAACTAACTGAGAGTTAATTTTGTCCAAATGAAAGCGCTTCAGATTTTCAAAGAGCAGAAATAGTAGGTAGTGAGTTAAAGGCCTTAACTGCACAGTAATGTTTTTATTTTTTCAGTTGAGTAATGTACACACAAGTCATTGCTGATTATTCCTTTCACCCATTTGGTATGTCTTAACTAATAGATCCATATCCTTCAATATAATGAATATAATCATTTCTTTTAAAAATAACAAGAAATTCAGGTGGCGCCTGTGGCTCAAAGGAGTAGGGTGCCAGACTCATATGCCAGAGGTGGCGGCTTCAAACCCAGCCCTGGCCAAAAAGAAAAAATAAGAAGAAGAAGAAGAAATTAAAATCAGTAATAAGAAATCTAGGCAATAATAACAGATAATCTGCATACTTACTTTCATTCAAGATCTGTCATTACTTACCACATTCTCAAAAAGTAAATTCTTTGCTGAAGTCCAAAGGATTTTGCTCATAAATAAGGCTGGGTCATCTTTCTCTGTATACAAGCCTGGGGTTGCAACTCTATCCCATTCATTTCCTTGCATTACTCACTGTATACCAGCTGGTCAAGTGCAAACTTTGTCTTCCAATTCAACTTTCGTCAGTTATTTCTACATTTCCCAAGCAGATGAGTTGTGCCTAATTCAAAAATGATGAGCTAACCTTAGGGAAAAATAGAGTTAAAGATGATAAATCACTTTGAAAGATAAGAATAAAGGCCTGAAATAGAGTTTAGAAAATCACTGTACCTGTTCTTAGTCTGAGGAGGAAAATAAGTTGACTTGTCTTTTCCCTTTCCAGAGCAAAAAGTAGCTTGGAAAAGCTGAGAAATGAAACAGATAGAAAATTCATCTAGCTTTATCTAACCAGAAATAGGAAAAGACTCACAGAAGAAAATCTGATTAGTATGAACCATCAATAAAAAATGTCGAAAAGTTCCAAGAAGCCTGAAAGTTTGCTCCTAGTAAAATGCATGTGAAATTTTTATACCCTATAACATGTTGTGAATTAAAATGTGGTTATGCATATAGATGGCACATTTGATTACAACTTAAAAGCAGAAAAATACCCTATTGCTTTATATTAATGCCTATTCAGAAATAAATTCCTGAAACATTATTTGCTAGCAGATGTACATAGGTTAGAATATGGGACTATGTAAAGCAATTCACTTGTGCTAACCAGGCTTACACGTGCATATCCATTTGTCTTTCAGAAACTTTGCAGATCCATAGGACTAAAGCACAGGTGTCAATTTAATGAAGATGAAATGTGACAAAATATTTTAAAGTACTGTATAAATGTAAATCATTATAGAAATACAATTTATGATTATTTATTTTAATTTCAAATCTAATAAATCATTTTCTGGAACATAAAATAAGAATGAATTTACATTTATGTATATCTGTACATGCACATTAACATATATAAATGCATACATAATATTTTAGATACAAAATAATACAAGACATTTTCAAAGAATGTTCTTAAAAATTTATGTGTTTTAAAAATGCACTATAACCTGTATGGACAGAGAATATGAGAGGAAGGCACAAAAAAAGACTAACTATATACTTATATTTATTTCTTCAGTTGGATGCAGTATACACAAGTAATCTTTGTACAATTTCTTTCACCAATTTGGTCTTTAACTAATAAATAACATTATTTTGAAGATAAAAAAAGTTTCATTCTATATGTGCATGGATATTTTTTAGAGAGAAAAAAATTAAAAGGAAATCAATATTTATATGAAACTAGTAGATGAACTATTACATGCTCACGCAAGAAAAATAATACAATTAAATTCAAGTGGGGAAAAGTGGGCAAAAGGGGACAAAGGAGGGGGTTTAGTAAGCTCCCACCTAATGGGTAAAATGTAGGGGTATATGGCACTCCTCCTGAGTGAAGGGCTCAACTACAACTTGGACTTTTATCTAACAAACACAAATAATATAATTTAAACTTTTGTACCCATATATTAATCTGAAATGGAAAAAAAATTAAAAAAGACAATATCTAATTGCTATTCAACTACAGAACAAAATAAATACACTTTCACACATGCATGCACGCACACGTGCACACACACACACTGCAGCATGATGCAATGGGATCAGAAAAATTGGATTTCTGGTTGGCTCCACACATATATGAAATTCTTTTTTCTTTTTTTTTTTTTTTTGCAGTTTTTGGCCGGGGCTGGATTTGAACCTGCCACCTCTAGCATACGGGGCCGATGCCCTACTCCTTTGAGCCACAGGCACCACCCCACATCTGAAATTCTTAATCTTATGCAAATAACATTTCTGAAGTCTAATTACTTGTCTGAATATGGGATTTTTTTTTTTGAGACAAAGTCTCACTTTGTTGTCCTTGGTAGAGTGCTCTGGCGTCCTAGCTCACAGCAACCTCAAACTCTTAGGATTAAGCAATTCTTTTGCCTCAGCCTCTCAAATAGCTGGGACTACAGATGCCCGCCACAATGCCCAGCAATTTTTAGAGATGATGTTTCACTCTGGCTCAGGTTGGTCTTAAACCTGTGAGCTCAGGCAATCCACAAGCCTCGGCCTCCCAGAGTGTTAGGACAGGTGTGAGCCATGGCTCCCAGCCTGAATATGGGGTTTTTAATACCTAGAAAGGGCCACTGTGAAAGCAATATAATATAGGCAAAGCACTCCATAAAGTAAAAACCACTATATTAGAGTAAAATGTTCAGATTTAGAAGTAAGTCCCATATGTGTTGAGGTGATGAAGGAAGTCCTCCTTGCCTATCAAATCATTACACTGAATACTCACCTGTAGCCTGGAATCAAGTTAGAAATTGCCTGTATATACACATAAGGAAAAAGTATTTCTTATGTGAACTGATCTATCTTTCAAGATGGTGCCCTGATAGTTGTAAGAGGATACACACATCGATGATAATCTGTTTTTAAGAATAGGGCATGGAGGTGTAAGTGCCCTAAATCAGAGGCCAAAGTCATACTAGAGAGAGACTCAATCCATAGATCGCACATATTTTTGAATTTTGTCACATTTTCAAACTGTTTTCAAATATTTTATGCACATTTTAAAGTCTGCAAACATCCAATATTGTACATTTCAGATACGCAGGGAGGATTTTGGAAGAAAAAATAAGTAGAACGGCAAGATGAAGAACATCCACAATGTCCCTGATCCAGGCCACAATCACTTCCCACCCAGAATAGTGCAATAGCCTTCCAATGGATCGCCCTGATTTTGCCTTTTTTTCAACTATTTTCTACACAGTGGGCAGATGGTGATCTAGAAAGCACTGTTTCTGGAAGTATCCTTCTCACCCATCAACATCAAAGTCACTTGACAAAAGTTAAGGAATAATGCAAATTCCCAGACCCCACCTGCTAGCATCTGCTTTCACCAGTGAGTAGGACCTACATATCTGTATTTTAGCAACACACCATGTGGTTTGCATACTGCTGATATGTGAAAACTACTAAGGGACAAGGTATATCACAATGGCATTTCTCTGTTTGAAATCCTCCAATTGGTTACCACTCTCACTCTTGAAAAGCTAAAGAAGACATCATTGTCCCCAGGCTCTTCACCACACATACGCCATCACCTTTTATGAAAGAACTCTTCTTGCTTACTTTCTTCAAACACTGCAGCCTTTCTGCTCTTCCTAAACTGCTCCTGCCACAAAGTCTCTGCACTTACTGTTCCTTCTGCCTGGAATTCTTGTATCATTTTATCTCCTACAGTTATCCACTCACTTTAAGTATTAACTCAAAAATAAATTCATCTCAGAGAGGCTTTCCTTGGAATCCCATATTGACTAGAACTCCCTTACCTGGCTTTATCTTATTAGTATTCCTATAATTTACCATAATATGCATGTCTATCTTCTTTTACTTCAGTTGAGGCTCTATGGCAGAAAGAATATAGCCTGGTGTTGACCATAGCATGGTTAGTACCTAGTGAATCATTAATAAATATTTATAAATGTAATTTAAAAACCTGAAGATTTACTCTTTCCGCTGGGTTGCCTGTGGTTTGTGTTTGCCCCTGTATGCTCCCTCCTTTTCTTTCCTTCTTGCAATCTCCCTTCCACTGTTCTCTCGCCCTAACCTGTATTCTTCCACTATCTTAAAGTCCTTCTCCTTGCATTTATAGATCTCCTACCCTCCTACCTGCTCCAGTATGAACTCTTCCTCTATTCTACATATTTCCTCTATCATGCACTCACCTTCTTTTTTCTCAACTGTGTTATTCCTCTATTCTGCACTCTCCCTGGTCCCTTCTTGCAATCTTCCTCCTCTTATGCTCTGTCTCTATTCTTTAATACCCCTTCCTCCATTCCACCGGTGTTCTCTCTTCATCCCAGTGGTTCTTCAACTAGGTGTTTTTGCCTCCCTCCCACCCCCATAAGGAGATGTTTCTGTTCACCACAACCAGGGACAGTAATGTTACTGACATCAAATGGATTATTTCAAGAGATGTTGCTCAATATCTTCCATTCCCTTAGGACAGTCCCACAGTCCCCCACAGACAGAATAATCTGGAGCACAAAGTTCTGAATTGGAGAACCCTGCTGTTGAGATTAACACACCATCCTAAACTCCTCTTATGCTGCACATTTCTAACAATCTGAAGCAGAAAAAGAAACAACTTCTTTTCCCCCTAATGAAAACATTGCTGACAACAAGATATAAAATCAGAGAAGTTTTAGTATAAGCATTATAAAACATTTAAAATCAAATAGTTCAGGAAGGGCAGGCAGAATGAAGGGAAAAAAAGAATATAAATATATTTATTGCTAGTGAACCATACACGTAAGTATTGTAAAGATGGCAAATTATACATTCATATTATATCTTAATAAAATATGCAAGATGTCCTCAGTTTCGCCATTCAGGTCATAATATCTCAGTTCTATTTCTTAATATTTAGACATTTCTTTTGGATTTTAATGAATACTGGAGAATCTTCATAGTGGGAAAAGTGAAAGGATGTAGTGTGACAAAAAATTAACAGCAGTTAAGTCTGAATTCTCAGATTATTATGATTTTTACCTGTTCTATAGTTTTGTTTTCCAATGTTTCTTCATGATAATACATCACAATCAAACTCATCAATGTTAATCAAAATCTGAAGTACTGATAAAAAATATACCAGCAACAAAAGGTTTTAAAATCAGAAACCACATTATCAGCATGAAAAAAAAGACATCTTAAAATTTGTCACTTAATACTTACAGAATAAGAGACACCTTTAATGTGGCATATTTGGCTTTTATCCTCAATAACTAGTGTTTTTTTAAATAAAAGATAAAAAGTATATTGAGTATAAAGTAAAATTTTAAACTCTGAAAGCTGGAGAAATTTGAACATGTTGACCTCATGGATTTCCAAAGTAAGCTCAATTTGCAGGCAGTATGAAAGACATTTTGAAGACTGTCAGCTTAAAGCTTAAAAAAAGAAAAACTCTTTAAAAATATCAATGTATCTTTTTTTATAACCAATTGGGTATCAAAGTCCTAAAATTAGATAAAAAATTGTTCAAATAAACAGGCATCGATTTTGTAGATTTGTGATATACTTAAAAACTGCTAACATTCTAAAAACTGTGAGAAATTTGAGCATGTTGACCTCATAAGTTTCCAAGGTTAAGCCAATTAGCAATTTCATTATGAAAATACTCTGAACTAGACGTGAACTTATGAAAGAAAAACATTAGGAACATATCTAATTATAGATCCCAAATAAATTTTTAGATCAGCAAGTAAATGTTTTCTACTAAAGGCATTGTAAATATATATATATATATATGCACATACATATTCTCTCTCATCCTCTTGAATTTTTATATCTTTAAGAATTTCAGAAAGATTTCAACATTTATGAGGAGGCTAAGATTTGCAGGATAGTAAGAAATTCTCATCATTCAGTATAAAATAAATGTCAAGTTGGATAAGGACTCATCTTGTTGGTTTATACCATTTATCGTAATCAATTTAATATTGCTTCCAGCAGTGTGGCACAGCACTGCATAAACAATATGATAATTGGAATTCCTCTCCTCCTTGAATTAGTAAGCAAGTTACAGTGCATATCAATCATGCATAATGAGTCTGAAGCATGGCTTGATTACATTTCATTTGCATAAGAATTTCGTATATTTTTTAAACTGATCATTTTTAATTCAGAATAGATTTAAATGCCACACAACTGCTGCTCTCCTGAAATGCTAAGCAATCATCTTACATAATACAAAAATGCTAATCAATTTTTTTAATGCAAAACCTGACTTGTTAATGAATATTCACCTTTCTACATGTTATCAAATCTCATTACACCGTCACCTGTCCAGTTCACAACTGGAGTATACATTGATGTGGTTCAATTCTAATTGCCCCATTATTTTGTTGCATTTACAAGGGAAACATCTTTTAAATAATTCTTGGATTGTCCAATTTGAAGGGTAATTTGCTCTCTTGTATTCCGTACTTTGTAAAACGCCTACGATTAATTTACAGAAATATTGATTCAAACACTCTCTGATAAGCCAAAAGTCTGATGCTTAAAAATGAGACAAACAGTAACCAACAGAGACATAAATACAGATGTAGGAGTTAAATAACAATGAGATAGAATACAATAAGAAAATAAATTATTAAATGTAACCATTAGGAATATAATTTAATTGGAAAAGGTGACATTAAAATAGTTATACGTAAGGTATTTCAGAGGATAACCAATTTCTTCACTATTGTATGTATATATTTCTTACGTTAGTCAAAGATCATTTCTCAGTAGACCTTAGAAACCAAGATAAACGGGATAGAGTCCTTGACTGTTTTTTCAACTTGGCTGTTGTTGGTATATATAAAGGCTACAGATTTATGAGTGTTGAATCTGTAGCAAGGTTGCTTTTTATCTCCTCTGCTCATGAGGACACTGATGGAAGTGTCTAGTAACAGTGTTCTGTGCTGGATTAAGAGTGGATGGTGTATAGTCTGAATTTCTACCTCAAAGCTAATTCTGAGTGAAACTAAACTATCTTTGAATTACAAACTTTGTTTTTCAGTGATTTCAGTAATGACCTTTCTGTGAAAATCATTTTTCTTATTTAATCCACCATCTTCCTCCTTTCTACGGGTTACATTTTGCTTAAAAATATAACATCATAGTTAACCTTTCTGAGTCTCACTTTTCTCATCTGTATAATGGAACTAATTGTGTCTGCCTGGTAGGAGACTTTAGTAAGGGTATGTGAAAGTGCCAAGCTCAGAACCTTGCCCATGGTGGCTCGTCAAGAATGTTTCTGGCCATCTAGGCCTGGCTCACTGCATCCAGGAGCACTAAGATTCTGTCTTCATTTACTAAATAGCAACACATCACGGAAACTCGAGACCAATCGGTGACAAAGCTAAATGGACTTGAGAATTAGCATCTTTCTTCTGTTAGATTGCATTCATTCATCAAATATTTACTGAATGGAAGTGAATGTGTCTTCAAATCTTCGTATCTGCATATCTGGGAAGGAGAGATAGACACTTTGCATCTAACATATAATATCTCCTGTACTGGGTACCAACAATATTCTGAAGAGCATTGAATATTTTTAACTCATGACAATCCTTTGAAGTTAGTATTTTTTTTTAACTTTTGTTTTGTTCATTAGAGACAGGGTTGCTCAGGCTGGAGGGCAGAGGCATAAATAATTATAGCTCATGGGTGGCACCTGTGGCTCAGTGAGTAGGGCGCCAACCCCATATACTGAGGGTGGTGGGTTCTAACTGGCCCTGGCCAAACTGCAATAAGGAAAAAAAATCATAATAATTATAACTCACTGTAGCCTAGAACTCCTGAGTTCAAGCAGTCCTCCTACCTTGGCCTTCTGAGTAGCTAGGACTTAGTAGTGCATGCCCCCATGCCCAGCTATTTTTCTTTGTAAAGACAAGGCCTCACAGTGTTGTTCAGGCTGGTCTCAAACTCCTGGCCTTAAGCAGTTCTCCTACATTCGGTGACCTCCCGAAGTGCTAGGATTACAGGTGTGAACCACTGCACTTAGCTAGTATTATCATCATTTTCACTTGAGAATATATCTCAAATGGGGACATTGGAACACAAAGTGATTGACTTACCTAAGTTCACATCGCTGGAATGCAGAGAGTAGGGCTTCAGAATCCATGTGTTTAAAGATTCAATGGTACCACAGACTTTCTTTTCTCTTAGAGGGTATTTAAATAGCATTTCTAGAAAAGGAAGGCCAGGCAACTGCTCTCATCCACACTACACTGCTTAAATCTCATTGAGGCTTGATGATGCATTAGGTTGTGATATGCCTACTCTTCCTGCAAACCAAGAGAGGAAACAAAAAGCAGTCAGGCGGGGCTGGACGCTAGAGGACTGGGCACCCACTGGCTCCATTTTTCGTCAGCCAGTGCCAAGCAATTTTTCAAAAAATGTAAATACTTTTCTGCCCTAACAAATACAAAGTATACTCTGCTTCACTAATCCCCTGCTAGTCAAAGGGGCTTTTGGTTCTAGCAGAAAAAAGGCCCCAAACCCAAGGCAGTGTCAGTTGAAGCTGAGGGGAAGGGAGGTAGGAATGGGGAGCTTCGGAGTGTCCTGTTAAAATGTGTGAGCGGAAGTTGGGGGTGGATTTCATGAGCAAATATGGAATTTTGCCACCAAATTCTTTCCTCCCGAGGTAATATTCTCATGGGATATTAATAATAATACAAAGAAAAAGGCCGTGGGTGAAGAAAATTATTTTCTCTTGCAAGGGTGGAGTTCCCTCAAGACAATAATGAAGTTAAAAAGTTCCTGAAAGTGCTAGTTGAATATTAAGCATCTTATCATTCACAGACAGGAAAATGGGCTACAACCTACAAGATATACTTTGGAAACTGGGAAAAAAGAACCTGACCATATCAGCCTAGTCAAAGTCTTTACTTAGAACCTATAACCTTTGCATGGTGTGTGGCCCTTTTAATGCTAATCATGATCCTGGTCCAATTAAGGTCATCAAAATAGAAAACAGGTGGGACATGCAAGTGACGGTGGCTCAAGCTTCAGGTACAGAGATAATACCCGAGGCTGGTGGGGGTGCATTGACATGTTATAAATTTGATCATAATTAATGCTTTGGTGATTTCTCTGAATCATGCTTTTGGAGTATTCTAAAAGCCAGAAGGAAAAAAAAAACTAAAAGCTTTTCTTAAGCAACATGAGTTAGTGGATAGCTAAATATCCAGTTTCAAAAGCCGTTGTTTATAAAAAGGCCCCCGAAATGTTCATATGGGCTACGTAACTCTACATATTCCAAGGTGGGAAAGGCAATAAATTACAAAACGCCATACTATGAGAATATATGTTTTAAATAAAAACAGTTGCTAGTTCACTAAGCGTTAGAATATTTTAAGTCTTGGTTTTCTATTCTGGAAGAATGTGAAATAGTTTACTTGTTTTATTTAATTTATTTCCATCCTCTCTGTGTTTGTGGTTCTTAATTGTATGATGTGGTTTATACTCACTGTTTTTACATGATGAGGATGCCAGCAATGTGCCTTTGGGTTTTTTTTATGCTTAAAAAATAAAAATAATAAACATTAGAATGTGAAATCATGAGGGATGTTCACAGTTGTGTGTCCTTGACTAGATTCTTTAGCTATGCGTGTATATAATCGTTTGCACATGGACCTTTATCTCGTTGCTTACTATGGTATAGTTTACTGACCTGAACTTGAAATTGAGTTCCACTGGATGTAAATGAGCAGCATAAAAAATACAAACAGGCCCGAGAAAATAGACTTCTTTGGGGTAATTTGAAATAATTAAAAAATAAGCTTGTTTTTATACTGCTTTTACAATAAGACTTGCCACATATTGGGAAATAAATACCAGAAAATAGCTACCTTCAGGTACATTTATAGGCCAAACCTATAAATCTTCTGGTGATAAAGTAAATCTTCTGATGCTTTGAATATTTGGGACTTGAGGGGTTGCAGTTAATTGCATTTGGGGGTTAAATTAGGATGATGAGAAATGCATCCCGGCCTTAACTCTTCTGGTTGGAAATCTTCCTAAAATGTATGAGTAGATTTTCTCAACTAGCAAGACAATGAATTTTATCAATCTATTTTTTATGATTTAGACCTGGCATGCCTCAGGGACATAATTCTCAATATCAATCATCATTGTACAATATGATAAATAGGTAGAGGGGAAGCAGATGAGAGGAGAGAAGAGTAGATAGTCGGTCAGTCATTACAAGGACTCCATCACTGACCTGCCCGGAGCAGATCGCCGGAGGGGATAGAAAAATATCATAATTCTTTGTTGTAGGGAACTGTCTTGTGCATTTTAAGATATTTACCAGCATCCTTGGCCTTTTTTTTTTTTAATGGAGGAGCAGAAATAGCAGACATAATTCCTGAGAATGTAATAGGAATTCAGAAAAAAGGAAACAGCAGAGGTCAAGGGAGATTTAGTAGGGGAAGCAAGTTATGAGCAGGACCTTGAAGGATATTTAGGTTTGGCAAATCCCTCCTAAGAGATTGATGACTCAGGGGTCGCTGGTTTGGGTCAAAAGGAGTTCATTGGTGACGTTGATGAGAAAAATTTTAGTAAGCTACATTAAAACGATTGGATGAACCATGAAGAGTTTTAAACAGCAATTTCTTAGGATCTGGGGATAGCCTTCGTGTTCACCACATAGGTGTGAGTGCCATTTGGGGACTACAGGTACTTTTCCTCGATAGAATTCATACATGACCCACAGTTCAGTAAAGCTATGTCTCTTCCACTTTTCCCTCCCCTTCCTCCTCTCTCTTCTTCCTCTTCTCCCTTCTCTCTCCTTACCTTCCATTTTTTTCATTCTTCTTCCTCCTCTATTTTTTTTTCTTTGCTTCCTCTTTCCTTTTTTGATTAGGGTAATGTGAGCCTTTGAGAAGAGAATCCGCTGTCATGTTCAGTTTGCTGTGTCAGCTTTCCTGAGGCTCCTCAAACTGGATGGCTGAAAACAACAAAAATGTATTCCCTCACCGTTCTGGAGGCCAGAATCTAAAATCAGTTTCACTGAACAGAAATGAAGGCAGTAGCTCTACAGGAGAATCCATTCCTTGCCTCCTTGAAGTTCTGGTGGCTTCCAGTTTTATCTTGTTTATGGCTAATCACTCCGGTCTCTGCCTGCCACTGTGCTCACGTGGCTGCCTTCTGTGTGTGTCAGATCTCCCTGTGTAAGGTCAGGTCCTCCTCTTACAAGGACACTTGTGATGGCATTTAGGGGTCTTTCTAGATAACCCAAGATAACCCTGTCTATCTCAAGATCCTCATCTTATTTTTTTTTTTTTTTTGAGTCAGAGTCTCACTTTGTCACCCTTGGTAGAGTGCTGTGGCATCATAGCTCACAGCAACCTCAAACTCTTGGGCTCAAGTGATCCTCTTGCCTCAGTTTTTCATTTTTAGTAGAGATGGGGGGTTTCACTCTTGTTCCAGCTGGTCTTAAACTCCTGAGCTCAAGGAATCCACCTGCCTCAGCTTCCCAGAGTGCTAAGATTACAGGCTGAGCCACCAAGCCCAGCCAAGATCCTCATCTTTTTTCCATATGAAGTAACATTTGCAGATTCCAGGGATTAGGACATGACATCTTTAGGCACAATTATTCAGCCCAACGTAGTGCAAATGTTGCTAAGAGCCCTCCCTTGGTCTTACGGCAGACAGCGTTGAGCTCATTTGGTATGAATGTGAGCCTCCTACTTACAAGCACGAGGAAAGAGTTCTACTTCTTCGTGCACCTTCCATTTTCTAGAACTGTGTCCAGTGTTCGAGCAGCACCTCCCTGCCAACGACTGAAGAAGGAAAGGGACCTCCCTCTACTTAGCAGTTCCCTGAGCACCAGTCATCAGGTCCCAAGCGACAAACGTCAGGACCAAGAGTGTTCCTTATGGAGAGCTTCCTATTTTCCTCCTCTCCTTTGGGTGTAAAAGGTTCTGGCTCAGTTGGCTAACATATCCTGCACGTAAGCTGGAGGAGATACAGAGAAACTCACAGAAAGGTTGGAAAAGGAATCCTCCCAACTAGAGGTCCTGCTAAATTCACCGGAGGCACTGGGACTGCAGTGCTTTGAGCTCCACACAGTTAGCTTTCTTTTGACCAGTGGTTCTCAACCTGTGGGGCACGACCCCTTTGTAACAATGAAAATACATCCTGCATATCAGATATTACATTACAATTTATAACTGCAGCAAAATTACAGTTATGAAGTAGCAACGAAAATAATTTTATGGTTGGGGGTCACCACAACATGAGGAACTGTATTAAAGGGTCATGGCATTAGGAGGCATTAGGAAGGTTGAGAACCACTGCAAAACAATCCCACCGCCCCAAAAATATCTGCACAAGGTTGAGGATGGTAAAAATATAAAAGAGCATGAAAATTTATGCCTGCTTTCTTTCCTACTAGTACCCATTCTAAGCACACCATTTGCTCCTGCTGGGTGTGCTATATCCAGATGCCTTCGCAAGCCTTAACTTTTATAGGACCTTTCTTGTCTGAAGGCCTTTTGCATCCTTACTCATCACTCTCAGCATTCCTAGTCAAGGAATTTTAGAACACTGTTCTAATTAGAAATAAGGATTCTTCTTTTGAAAGAGTATTTTAAAATAACTCCAAGACATACTAGTGTGTTATAATCCCATTTATCGAATAATCATTTTGACTTTTTCCAGCGTTAGCTTACTTCATATTGAATGGGGTGCAGTTTCATAGGGTTATTTGGTTTGCCAGCAATATTTGGTTAGTGGCATCTAATGCCCCATGGAGAATATATCTCAGGATCTCTGTTGACTAAGGGTGGTTTTTTAAGCTCAGTATTTCCCACCGTTGGTGTTATTGACATTTCAAGCTGAATAACTCCTTGTTGTGGGGAGGCTGTCTTGTGTATTTTAGAATGTTTAGCTGTATCCCAGACGTCTCCTATGTAGGTGCCAGTAACATCTTCCTACCAAGCTGTAGCAACCAGAATGTCTCCAGACAGTGTCGATGTCCCCTGGGAGCAAAATCACCACTGTTGCGAATAACTGTTTTAGCTCTATTATTTGCTTGGTTAATAATAATAGCATTTACAGAGCACTTACTAAGTGCCAGTCACTATACTAAGCACTTCATTCATATCAATGAATATGAATCTCAGAACATTTTACAAGGCATATGTCTTTATTATCCCTAAAGAAATTGAAGTCCATTAGTGTTGGGCAAAAGGGCCAAGAATGTCTAACTCATAAAGGGAAGAGGTAGCTTTAGAATTGATGCTGTGAACCACAGTGGTACAGTGGCTGTCCTGTGCTCACCTAAGAATGTTTTGTTACAGACTTCGAAGCATCTTCCTTTAGATAAATGTTAACCATGGTGGTACAGTGGATTAAAGGAAAGGAAAGGACCACCTGTTGAGTTCATCCTATAAATGGAAAACTCATCTTGAGTTATTCACTTAATCCTCATACGTTACTTCACTTAATGCTCATAGTAGCCCTAAAGTAGATATTGCTAGTTATAGTCTTTTCTTTTATGGGAGAATTTGGATCCAAAATACTAAATATTTTTACCCAAGGTATAAGCAGGTATAATAAGACCCAGCAGCAGAGTCTTTCTGACTTCTAAGCCCAGTCTTGTTCTATTTTACTCTCTCTCTCTCTCTGTGTGTGTGTGTGTGTGTGTGTGTGTGTGTGTGTGTGTGTATTTCTTTGTTATTTTAGAAAGATGTTGGGAGGGGAAGTTTAGGACTCTCCACATATATTTTCTGGTTAAAATTCTTTTCCTGTGAAAATCCAAAAGGACATGTAGTTGATACTGGAGATGTTTAGCCCTCGCTTGCCCTATCTTCAGTGCCTTCTGACGGGGTCCAGCAAGACATGTAGGTGCAGGTGGGTGGCCCTGGGCATTGATAGGCCTGGTGTGAGTCCCAGCTCTGCCTCTCCCTTGCTGTCTGACCCTGGGTAAAGTCCCATAACCACTGGCAGCTTGAGCTTCCTTATTAATGAACATACCTAGTAGGGTTAAGCTTAGAAATAACATATGAGGACACTATTATTAGTTGGAGCAATTTTGGTCATTAAAATTGAAAGCTGTGTATTTTGCCTCTTTGGTTCCTTTCCTTTCAAAGCACTGGCAGCATTTCCACCCCGATTTCCCCATCCCTGACAAGGGATCTGGAAACCTCACATTTAGAAATTGATAAAGATTCATTCTTTATTAAAATAGAGATATCTTGGGATAGATGATACATGTGAAGTCTTTGTTAGCTCAATACCTTTCTGAAGGCCAGTTTGGGCACCCAAAGAAGAGGAGGTCAAGACAAAGAGAAAATGACTTTGCAAGATTTTTTTCAAATAGTTCATGTGGAAAAGATTATTACAGAAGATAGCATACTGTGACAGTAATAATGAATATCAAGAGCTTGCTATTAAAGAAAAAATGTATTTTGTAAAGTCTAAATTATGAGCTAGATAGGTGGGACCCGACCTAGAACTTATGTTTTTAACTATAGGTATATAAACACACACATATGCATAACAAAGGTGAAGAGTGGAAAGAAGGCACAAGAAATACTAGGAAATCGAATTCTCTAGAACAATACTGTGAACTTCATGACTTAAATATGTGAAGAGATATTAATAAAGTTCTTGGTACTAGTAAATGGAGCAAAGAAAATACCCTTCCAGTTCGGAGAAACAGGTATCACGTGTACTCAACTGGATGGATTGAGACCTTACAAGGTGACCTATTACTCAAGAGAGAGGTCATTTAAAAAGAAAAAAAGAGAGAGAGAGACTTGATGGAGAAGAAGGTGTTCGTGTACAGTTGCCTTGCTGAGAATTTGGGTCACAGTCGAAAGAGATTCCGAAAGTAATGTGATAATACTGCATATCTACTCAAGGGCAACCAGTGTAAATGTTCTGAATCAAAAATAACTCAGCGTTTGAGAATTCTGAGAGGACATTCAGTACATCTCCATCCAGAGAAAATGGGAAGGAGGGATAAGTTTGTCTGTTTCAAGATTTCAGGAGATCAAATTTAGTATGAGTTTATTGTTGAAAATGTTCAATCTCTTTGCTCATTGAATTTCACTAAAATGGAGACTTTAGGGAAAGCTGTTTATCTGTTAGGCAGAAATCAGTTAAGTTCAATTAAACATAATTTTTGAAAGATGTTTTTGCAATCAGTCTTCTGTGTAGACCAAGGCTGTAAAACTCAATTGCATGTTAAATAATAATGCTATGATTACATTCTGATTATCAGAAATGGTCATGCAGAAATAGAAAAAAATGGCATATTGGACATCTGTCACTTCAGCAAATACTTTAATAGCAAAGTCCATGCATAGCTGAAGAATTCCTAACCTTCTCTTTTGATTTCACTCAATAATGGGTATAATAAAATTTCACACCAAGAAAGGAACTTGGAAACTCCCTTGGCCTATTATGACAGAATTTGACAAGAACATTTATTTGTGCACTCAAGAAGTGAAGATGAAACGACAAAATTTTTCTAGCTATTACTCCTCGGCAATCATGTGGATTCAGTCTATAATATGATGTGGGAAACTAGGGATAAAATTATTTTTCTTTTCTCAGAAAAGCAAAGCATATCATGAACTATGTTAGAAGAATCTGTGCTACACACAGAAGAAAGAAAAAAAAAGATTAAGAAAGGAAAATATTGCCCATCTGTGTAGAAAGGTGACAATTAGAACAAGCAATGATGGAATTCATAATGTTTGCTAATACTTGATTTGGAAGATGAGCTCAGGGTTCAAATATGGAACCTCAGTCTTCTTTCTGGCAGTAATAGGCCAATTGTGCAGAACATATTGAAACAGAACCATATTATGGGTTTATACCCTTCAGGTGAAGAGAGTAGATAACCTCCCTTAACCTTTAGAAGAGCCAAGACAAGCCCTGTGAGGGAGGAACGAGTCTCCAGGAAAAGGAGTTGGAAGGAGGCACCTCAATGACTGACGTTTTGGCTCACTGGAAATGCACACACATGCCTAGGATGTACGTGGAAGCTCTGGGGAAGTCGGATACTCATTAACCATGAGTGCTGCTGAGCACAGAAGACGTCAAAGGCCGGGCACGGTGAGAAAACCAGGAGCCAATCAGAGTGAAGGGGGATGTTTGAACAGAGGGAGACGGGTCATATAAAGACTAAGGGTTTGTGTTTTCTCTCTCTCTCTCTCTCCACTATCTGCTCTAGCAGACGTCTACCATCTGAACAGTTATTTACAACTCCCAGAAGATGGGAAGGATCAGGTGAGTCTGGGGTCAACTAGACAGTGTTTACTTGCATACAGTTTGTCCCTCTGCAATTGCTCAGTTGGACAAGTTAAATGCTAGTCACAAAGGAACAGTGTCCCCAAAGTATCTACTTGTTTGCTTACTCTGCACCTGCTAAGGAGTCTGCTGTTGGCATCTGAGCTCCCAAACATACTTTTAAGAAAGGAGAGTGGAACACATGGCTGTCAGTGCAGGTCCCCGGCTTCCTCCATCTCTCTGAGGAGAGGCTGGGACTCAGGGCACTTAGGCCTCTATTTGTAAAGTGGGTCTGGCCCTTTGTGCAGCCTGTCTGGCAAGTGTGCTGTGATTCTGGGTGAGATGCAGCTTTGGGAGGTTTCCCTTGGAAGAAAGACACATTATGGTTCTAAGGTGGCAAACTTTAAATACATTCTTTGTTAGAAATTGTTTTCTTGTGAGGATCAGAAAATAGAAATATTAGGCTGGAGAAGAAAAAAAATCATCTTCTAAAAGACCTATGTCTCAGCTGTGAGCATTTTTGAATGCCTGGAGATGCGTGGGCTCCTAAGTGATGGATGCTTGGTTGAGTGGTGTAGGCCAACTACAGTATTGGAACAACGTGTGGGAATGGGATTCTGTGCTCGGCTCTCGCTCTTTCTTTCCACACCATGTGGGTAGAGATTTCTAACCCATTTTACATGCTATTTTAAAAAGGGCCAAGGGGGAGAGAAATCTCTTAAATGTCTTTCTTTGCTAGTCTGGATGTTAATCTAGTGATTCTTCTGCAAGTTTTAATTTGAGACAGATGGTTATCAATACTAAACTGTCCAATAAAAATATAGTCTAATGTATTTGATGTTCAAGTTGAAGACTGAGGCCATTAAATGCAATGCTCTACTTTTGATTGTTTTAAAATAAAAACCAAAGAGAATTAAGGGATGTTTTTAGAATAGAGTAGTGTTATGTGAGCTGATAAACCAACAGTGGATGTACATATTTACCTCACAATGAAATTAATTCCTTATGTATTTACACGTATAGAAAAAAAGAAGGTAGCTCACTGAAAATTGTTTTAGGAGGAATGTTCTTGGGACCTGGTTCAAGGAAAGAAAAGTTATTCTCCTAATTGTCATCTTGTTCCTTAATGTCGTGATTAATGATGATCACTGAGGAGAAGAGTACGTAAGAATGTTGCTTATAACAGTCCTGCTGACTTCAGGGTGCACGCACATGTGTGTCTTATATTCCACTATGGGAACTTGATGCCTCCCAGATGGTACTTCCTAAAAACTCTGGCGGAGCTGGCCCATTAACTTCATCACCCAAGGAGCCGGAGACAGAGGAATAGGATACGGGTGAAACCACATCGTTAGATGTGGGTCATCGTCAAGATTATAGCTTTTATTTGGGAAGGGAAAGGTGGGAGTTCACAGGTAACAAATACCCGAGTATTATTAGTAATGTATTATTGTATTACCGTAAACGTCTCAATTTCTGTATTGCTTTCAGCCATTAACAAAGAGTAGGAGGGCTCTGCTAAAAAGTATGAACTTTCTCTTTAAATGTCCTCTACATGGACTCTGGTTTTATGGGTTCTCATCCCACCCTTGCATTGCACATTAATCTATAACTGCTGCCTCAAGTCACTCTAGAAGCAGCCAGAGAGAAAAGTTTTTAATTTAGGTAATATGTTTATCACACACGTGGGCATGTATACATGTGTATATATGTTCATATCTTCATATATGAGCAAATACCATAGGTTCCTTTGTTACTTATACGTATTAACAATGTTTTTGCACATATATACTATTGTATGTTTGTATGCAACTTTTTATTTTCCAAAATACTTTTCATGGATTATCTTAGGCTGAACTTCATAGTCCCTCTGCACAGAGGTTATGTGACCTGTCCAGATTCACACTTAGTAAGTGGTAAAGCCAGGACTAGCAGTAAAGTTTCCTGACTCGTAGCCAAGCGTTCTTTCCACTACAACAGCTGTCAGTGGTTACTGGGAAGGCTAGAGGAAGAAACTGATTTGACTTCTCTGAAGCTGAAAATTATAGATAGTGATTGAAATATCAGCAGTGCTGTTATTTTCCAGGTCCACCTGATCCAGGGCAATCCTATCTATAATTAAGATAATTTTTTAAGTGGCTGTGTATGATATGTTCTGTCTATATTAATCTATATGCCACCATCATCTGGTGCTTTTATTTTTTTATGTTACGTTTCTTTTTTATTCACTTTAGTTTTGACATCTACACAATCTTAAAGCTATTCATTACACTGGCAATAAAAGTTATGCAGAAATAGAATCTTGAATCATATTTTTCTCTAATTGCCAAGAGTGGCAAAACAATATAATAAAATTCTATTACTCTATTTCCAGTACTTTCCATTAGTCAAAAAAAATTGATGGAAATTGGTGATTATGGCATACAAAATTGACAAGGTTATTATTATTATCTCAAGGCTAAAACTCAATAGATGATTTCTTTCTTTTTTTTCTTTATAGTCCCCATTTCTTTATCTGATTCATGGTTAAGTCCAATGAGGGAGTTAAGGCAACTTGAAAGGTCTTTGGATTATTCAACCAGCATTCTCTGGCAGGGTTAGTAAAACAAATGAAAAAAGTGTTACTTCATTACAAACAACGTAATCAAAATCAACCCAGTTGACAAGAATTCTCCATTTGAAATTGAAATGTCATTTTCAAATAAAAAAAAAAGGGAGAAAGGCCCTTGGTAATTCCCTCGGTGCAATAATGAGTTTTTGAGAAGTTCAGTCTGACATAACAGTGTCATTTAAAAATCAGTTTGCCCTACAGACCCTAAAGACATATTTCACCATTGAAATGATATTTTTTTTCCTTGAAAAATCAGGTAAAACCTTGCATTCCATGAATAGAGATACTGTAATAAAGAAAACCCAAGTGGTATTGGCTTACGTAGACAGAAGTAAATTTCTCTCTCACAGTCGTCTGGCCGATCCAAGTAGAGAAGTGGATCTATCTCTCTAGGTCATTAAAGGACACAGATTTCTTCCTTACTGCTACATTGCCACATCCTGAATGTCCACGCTCCTCAGCATTTATGAAGCTGGGTCACTGCCACTTCTACATTACAGCCCATCAAAAAAAAGAGATAGGAGAGAGTCCAGGGCAGGTGTCCTTTGAAGGTGGCAACTCTTCAAAGAGTTGACCAAGAAATGACAGATAGCAACTCCACTCGCCCTCCTTTGTCTGGAAGCTCATCACAGGCATACACTTAGCTGCAAGGCATGCTGGGAAATGTAGTCTGTAGCAGGGAGGCCATGTTTCTAAAAACAGGGTGGGGGAAAGGTTAGGAGGTAAGTAGGCTCAATTACTGAAAGAAAATAGAGGACCCAAGATGGGGGCAGTGGGGTCACCTAGCTAGCCGTATCTATGACAGCCACACCATGCAGAGTAGAATGCATTTATTTAAGCAGGAATATTCAGACAACTAATGAATTGATACTGGTAGCAATGACGTTCTTTAAGTTTTTTTAGTTTCTGTAGCACTTCTTTGGGTAAAAGTTATGCAGGTCACCTAAATTTCCTCTGCATGAAGATTTAGTTACGTACCTGGTTTTGTTTTTCATGCAATATGAGTAGAGAAGCATGCCATTTTTTTTACATTATTGAAGAATTGAACTTTTCTAAGTTAACGGAAGCTTGCCACTTAAAAGAGACTAACACCTTTTGTGTGCATACATATCTATGTGTGTGCGACACTTATTAGGGAGGGTTATATATTTTTCTGCCTCTTTAAATAGGGGATATTGAGCTCATTTGAATTAATTTGTGCTTTTATTCAGTGCACATTGATGGAGTGCCAATTGTCTGTCAGTATACAGGAGGCTTTGTGTATAGTTTAGTCTTCCCAGCAACTGAATGAAGCAGGGCAAATTTTCCCTACTTCACATGTGAAGATACTGAGTGTTAAGGAATTTAGGCAACATATTCAAGGTTACATAACCAGCTTGATTTAAATCCCAATCTCTGTTATTCATTCTACTTCTCTCAGTTTTGTTCAAAAATATTTATCAAGCAACTTCCAGCGGTCAGGCAGTTTTATTCCTATTTAACCCCAGAACAATCCCGTGATGTAGATGTTATCTTTCCATTTTGTAGATGGTGCAACCATGGTTCTGAAAGGTGAAGTATCTTAGATAAGTTTGCAGAACAAGGGGCTGAACAGGCAGGATTTAAGTCCAGCACAGTGCTCCTTGCTCTTTGCTGTTGGAACCTGCCTTTCCTCCTGTTCGAAGATGCCAATCCCCTTGGGCTCCAAACATAGACAGCCTTACCTTACCTCACCTCCCTCTTCTCTACATTTTCTGTTGACTAAGCCAGCTTGTCCTGAAAACTCCCGGGCAGAAATGTCTCTCTGGTCCACACTCCATCACAGCCAGACCTTTACCATTTGGGACCTGGATTATTTCAACTGTTTCCTAACTAAAGTTTTCATAATTATCTTTCCTTAGTCCAATCACACCTTGTCCTGAGATAGTTACATATGAATATTTAATATATTTATATAAATATAAAAGATAAAATATCCAATTATAATTCTTCCATGCTGAAAACTTCCCATTTGCTTCTTGATCTCCACAGAATAATATCTCTGTTCATTACTCTAGTTATACAAGGCCCCTCTCAATTTAGCTAAGGCCCATTTCTTATCACCCAACCCCCACCCAACCTGAACTCTCCCTACTCCAAACCCATCTGCTTTTTCATGCCTCAGTTCTTTTGTATATGATGTTCTTGTGACCTAAAATAATCATACCCATTTTTTTTTCTGCCTGGAAAATTTCTGCATTTTATTAAAGTTGCAATTATAATTATATAATTGCTTTTCCAAATGACATTGCTCTACTCCCCCTTTGGTCCCATGGTATTCTTGTAAATCTTAGTATAGTGCTTGCTGTAAGTGCCAACATGAGGAGATGCCTGCCTCACCCAGCTTGACAGCCAGAACCGCCTGGTATGTTACACATATAAATGTTTTACTGTGGACGATAGACTGTAGACTTACTTGCGAGACATTGCGTAAGGGCAGTGGGACATAGTGGTCATTTACCAATAAAACAAGTTGCCTGTTTATTGAATACTTACTATAGGACAAATGACTGTGGTTAGTACTAGGAAAGGATCAAAAAATAAAAAAAGGAGGCCAAGAAGGATGGAGAGAAGGGAGGGATGAAGAGAAGTGTATCAATGGGTACAAATATACAGTTTAATCAAAGCAATAAGACCTAGTGTGAGATAGATCCAAAAGGGTGACATTAGTTTACAGTAACCTGTTGCACATTTCAAAATAGCTGTAAGAGAATAATTTGAATATCTCTTGCATAAAGAAAATATTTAAGGTGATGAATATCCATCCAGAGTACACTCATTTGGTCTTTACAAATTATATAAATATGTGAATTTTCATGTGTATTTTGAAACTGTGTACTATATATATTATGTATTATATAATTCATCAATATTAAATAAATTTAATTTAAAAAGAATAAACTAATTCTTCCCCTTAACTCCTTACCCTTGCTTCAAATTTCATTTGCAGTTAAAATTAATACTTTAGAAATTAGAGTATTGGCTCGGCGCCTGTGGCTCAATCAGCTAAGGCACCAGCCACGTACACCTAAGGTGGCGGGTTCAAATCCCCAGCCCGGGCCTGCCAAACAACAATGATGGCTGCAACCAAAAAATGGCCGGGCGTTGTGGCAGGCGCCTGTGGTCCCAGCTACTTGGGAGGCGGAGGCAGGAGACTCGCTTG
>CAUYQV010038590.1:0-11378 GCA_963574575.1 Galagoides demidoff | reverse complement strand
CTCCAGCGGGAAGTTTGAAGATTTTTCAGTGTTTGTAAGAGGGGAACTGATTCACCCTGCTGGTTGCCGCGTCAGTGCAGCTCCACACAGACTTCTAAAATTATAGGATGGATCGGTTTCTAAGCAGGGTCCCTTCCCCTCAAGTTTCTGTCTGAATGCCTGGATCTCTGGCACCCTAAACCGGGTCCAAGTGTCTCCCGTTTCTGGCTGCTAAATTCAGCTTGGGAGTCCACGCCTCACTGCACTCTCTGCAAGACACACAAACTCCCCACGAACTGGGTACAGGAGCCTTCCATCAGGGAAGGATTGGTTTCTGTCTCTCAGGATGCAAGCCACAACCTGGCACCACAGGGCGTGAGCCCCGGACCTAACGCCGCAGGGCAGATGGAGCCGTTTCAGCTGCTGCCCTGAGTTTTTTCTGGCTAACACCGTGGTTCTGGACTATACTTCCAATCCAGCAATTCACCTCTTTGCTGCTCGCCCTGCGCTGCTTATCTGTGCAAGGATGCTACGCGGAAGGGATCCAATAAGCCCACTCTCACCTGTAATCACCAGGAAAGTTGACTCAGGGATGCATCTCCTCCGCCATCTTCACTTTTTTGGATTTATTGATCTGTTTTATAATCCTTTTCTATTTAATTTCATTTAGTTCTGCTCTAATTTTGGTTCTTTACTCCTGCTGGGTTTGGGATTGGAATGTTCTTCCTTTTCCAGTTGCTTGAGAGGTCCCATTAAGTTGTTAACTTCCTCTTTTTCCCTTCTCTTGAGGAAGGCTTGCAATGCTATAAATTTCCCTCTTAGGACTGCCTTTGCAGTATCTCAGAGGTTCTGATAGTTCATCTTTTCATTATTGTTTGGTTCCAAAAATTTGGTAATTTCCTTCTTAATCTCATCTATGACCCAACTATCATTGAACATGAGGTTATTTAGTTTCCACATATAACTGGAATATATGATTCCTGATGTTGCTGATTTCAACTTTTATTCCATGATAGTCTGAGAAAATGCAGGGAATGATTTCTATTCTTTTAATTTTGCTGAGGTTAAGACTTGTGACCTAAGATGTGATCAATTTTGGAGGATGATCCATGGATGGATGGGAAGAATGTGTATTCAGTTTTGTTAGGATAAAATGTTCAATAGTTGTCTGTTAGATGCAAATATGGAATGGTTAAGTTGAAGTCTAAAATTTCTTTGCTTAGCTTCTTTTTGGAGGATCGATCCAACACTCCCAAAGGAATGTTAAAATCTGTGACTACTATGCAGCTAGAGGAAATCAAGTTGGTCATGCCAGTTAGAGTGTCTCTTATAAATTAAGGCACATTGTGGTTGGGTGCATGAATACCAATAATTGAAATCTCATCATATTGAGTACTACCCTTAACAAATATGAAATGACCATCCTTGTCCTTACTTTCTTTTGTTGGTTTAAAGCCTATTATATCTGTGAATAAAATTGCAACACCTGCTTTTTTCTGCTTTCCATTTGCCTGGAATATAGATGACCATCCCTTCACCCTGAGTCTATATTTATCTTTTAAGGGAAGATGAGATTCTTGTATGCAGCAGATATCTTGGTCTGAGTTTTTGTATCCAGTCAGCCAGCCTGTGCCTCTTTTAAGGACAATTTAAGCCATTCCCATTAATTGAGAATATTGATAAGCCTGGTAAAATTTTGGGTATCAAGTTTTTCAAAAGGCCAGTGGACATGCTTAATCCTTTTGCCACTGTGGAAGTTGGGATTTGATCAAAAGTTTCATAGTGAGTTTACTTTTGTGGTGTAGGATTGTGCTGGTCATTATGGAGGATCAGTCTGAGAATATCCTGGAGAGGTGGTTTAGCTATGGCAAATTTCTTCAATGTGTGAATGTCATTAAAGTATTTAATTTCTCCATCATAAATGAAACTCAGTTTAGCTGGATACAGGATCCTGGGTTGAAGGTTATTTTGTTTTAGGAAATTAAAAGTTTATGACTTCCCTGTTCTAGCTTGAAAGGTTTCAGCAGGGAGATCTGCTGTCATTCTTATATTCTTCCCCTTGTACATTATGATTTTCTTACATCTGGCTGCTTTCTGAATTTTCTCCTTCATTTTAACTTTGATGAAGTTAATTATGATGTTCCTGGGGGATGTCTTATTCCAGATGAGTCATGGTGAGGTTCTGAAACTGTCTACTATTTGAATTTCAGAATCTCTTGGCATGTCTGGAAATTTCTCTTTCATAATCTCATGAAGAAAATCCTCTGTGCTTTGCAAAGCAATTTTGTCACCTTCAGGGATTCCTATAAAGGGAATATTAGTTTTCTTTGAATTATCCCAGAGCTCTCTGAGAGAATGATCTGTTTTTGCTCTCCACTTCTGTTCCTCCTTGAGAGTTTGGGAGTGTTCAAAAGCTTTGTCTTCAATGTCAGAAATCCTTTTTTCTGCTTGCTCCATTCTGTTACTGAGGGATTCTACTGTATTACTCAGATCTTTGAGGGAGGCAAATTCTTGTCTCAATGTGACAAAATCTTCAATGATTTTGTCTTTGAATTCATTAAATTCTTGAGACAACTTTTAAAATGGTCCTTGGATTTCTAATTCCAACTCTATCTCCATTCCATTAATCTTATTTGTAATCCAAATTTTGAATTCAATTTCTGACATCTCAGCCATCTGTTTGTGAATGGAATCTTCAGTTGTACCCAGCATATCGTTCCTTGGGGGAGTTGATCTATTCTGGTCATTCATGTTACCAGAGTTTTTCTGCTAATTCCATCCCACGATTATTTTATACCATTTGGCTAGATGAACAGATAAGGAGATGTTGGGTTGGGGGCTCCAGGAGTAGTGATTATACAGCCTTTTTTCCAAAAGCTGGGACTGGTGTCTGTACCTTTTCTCCTAGAGCTTTGCCAAGCACCCGCACAGTGCTATGGCCTGATAAACTGGGGGCCTGCTTGGTGTGGTGGGGCTAAGTAGCTCTGTCTTGTTTTCAGCTGGTCTCTGTCCTAGTGAATCAGTTTCTCTGGGTTGATGTCTCAGCTGTGGAAAAATACCAGCATTTAAGGCACCCCACCCCCCACAGGCAGCAATTTGAAAAGAAAAATCAAACTTTCTCACAACCACACATCCATGGTACCACTTTGGATAGTCTTTGGGTGATTGGTCCAGTTCAAGAGGTCCAAATCAATTGTCCCAGTGAGCATCAGTCTCAGGTGGGAGAGTTCAAAAGGTGTCTGGCAACTAGATAGCAAGGGTCTGCTGGCAGCTCAAGTATGACTTGCTCTGGTGCTCCATGTTGTCAGAAGGACCCACCCAGCAAATAAATTAGTCTGGGAATGTTGATGCCTCCTTCCCCACCTCACACCCCTATCACACCCAGTCACTAATAACCCCACAGATCTGTGACCCAGTTCCCTCCAATGAGCAGATGCCCCAGGGGGTTGCACCTGCATGAGTCACAGGGAGTTCTATGTCTCCTCAGCCAGGCCACTGCTCCCTGCCATTAATCAGGAGGGGGAGGTGGGGCCTGACAACCTTGTGTGCTTAATTGAGGCTAGGGTTGTTTACTCAGTTATAGCCCCACCCCTGGTTGATGTTGCTGGCAGAACAGATCAACTTTGCAGAATTTGTTTCTGTCCCTGCTATATTCCCCTGTGGAGAAGATGCATTTGAGGTCACAGAAACTGCAATTCAACCCCAGTCTGTGCTGTCTGGTCTCAGGGTGGGCACAGATAGAGCTCACACTCAGCTGTCAGTTCTAGCCTCTGCCTGCCCGACTTTATCTCCGCTATGATTCCCTGAGGGGCGGGTGTATCTTAGGTTCAGTAAAGCAGTCCTCTGGGTCAGCCCCACCCTGGGAGTCCACCAGCTCTGCACGCGCATATTCTAGTCCCCATCCTCTGCCCAGACTGGTACTACCTCAGGCCCACCCTTTATTCATGAGGCCTTCATTTCCTTCCCAGTTTTATTTTGCCAGTTGCTGCCAGTGAAGAAGATGCCCAGTTTCCTCTGGTTGCCCAGAAAGACACAGAGTGTCTGTCGGAATATCCTCAGGGGTGTGAGCCCTATTGTTCCCACCACTGAGGTGACTGCTCTGTACCTTGGGGCACTACTGCTCCTGTATGGTTCCCTCTCAGTTGACCATCTTCTCCTTACTCCTGTGCTGCAGAATCAGCACAGACCAGCAACAACCCTTGCCCTGTCCACACCTCTCAAGAAAATGCCCCAAAATCTGGACTCCATGGGGGATAGGCTTCCAGACCTCAGGGTGAGAGTGGAGGGGAATTCTGGGAGTTCAGAATTGCAGGTAGAGAATATATACATTTTTATGGCTGGCGGGAGAGTGCCATGGCACCCTAGTAGGGGAAGGAGGTCCGGTTTTTAGAGGGTCTCTACCATGGAATAAAATGGGAGGATTTTTAAAGCCTGCTTGCTTATTTGTATGGAGTATTGTGAGCCCTTTTCATGGGGGAGGGGACTCCCATCTGCTTGGCAATGGATTTTGTACCTTTTGTTTGTATCCCTGGGGTCTCAGCTTTCCTCAGCAGGGTTGATGTGCATTCTTCAACCTTTTCTCTTTCCTGAGCTCCAAACTATCAGCTTACTTGCTGAATTTCTGTTCTTTAACTCTCCTTCTGGATGGGATCCTCTGTGGAAAGCTGGCTCCTCCAGTCAGCCAATTTGCCTCTGCCCTCCCCGTTCCATTTTTTAAAAGCTTTGTTGGGTTATAATTCACATACTATTAAAATGTGCAATTTACTGGCTTATGGTATATCACAGAGCTGGGAAATCACCACAACAATCTAATGTTAGAACATTTTCATCTCTACCAAGAGAATCTCCATATCCACTAGTAGACATGCTCCATTCTCTCACAGCACCACAGAACTCAGTCCTAGGCAAACAACAATCTAATACCTGACTCTACAGCTTTGTCTACTCTAGACATTTAATATAATTGGAATCGTATGATAAGAATTGTCCTGTAACTATCTTCTTTCACTTAGCATCATATTTTCATAGATTTTCTATGTTGTTGTGTGTATTGTTTTGTCATTCTGTTTTTTTGTTTTGTTTTGTTATGGTGAGACAGAGTCTCCCTCTGTCACCCTGCCATGGTGTCATAGCTCACAGAAGCCTCAAACTCTCAGGCTCAAGAGATCCTTGTTCCTTAGCCTCCCAAGTATCTGGTATTACAGTCACCTGCCACAATGCCAGGCTACTTTTTCTACTTTTAGTAGAGACAGGATCTTGCTGTTGCTCAGGCTGGCCTTGAACTCCTGAGCTCAGGAGCTCAATCTACCTGCCTCTGCCTCCCAGAATACTAAGATTACAGGCCAGAGCCACCATGCACAGCCTTTCATTCTGTTCTGCTGCTAAATTAACATTCCATTTCAGGGATAGAGCATATTTTTTATCCATTTATTCCATTTATCAGTTTATGAATATTGAATTTTTACCACTTTGGACCCTTCACAAATAATGCAGCTGAGAACATGTGTGTGCATATTTTTGTGGGGTCGTCTTTCCATTTCCCTTGGCTATATACCCAAAGTGTGGAATTGTTGGGTCATATGATAATTTGATGTTAACTTTGTGAGGAACCACCAAACTGTTTTCCACAGTGACTGATCATTTTAACAGGAGTGTATGAAGATTCCAGTTCTTTCACATCCTAACCAACATTTGTTTTTCTGTATCACTGTAGCCATCTTAGTGGGTGTGAAGTGGTATCTCACCATGATTATCAATTGTAAACTGGATTTGAAATTGATTACATTTTTCTTAAGACTTATATTCTTGGGAGGACTTATAATCTTTTCTTGTTATTGGCCATTTTTTTTTATCTTTAGGGGAATATCTATTCAGATCCTTTGCCCATTTTTCATTTGGTTTATTTGTCTATTTATCATTTAATTATGAGATCTCTTTTTATATATTCTGGAAACTAGACTATCTTTAGATACGCAATATATAAACATTTCCCCCATTCTATAGGTTTTATTTTCATTGTCTTGATTTCTATTGCACAAATTTTTAATTTTGAGGAAGTCCAATGTATCAATTTTTATTCTGCTGCTTGTGCTTAAATGTCATATTAAAGAAATCATTGCTTAACCCAATGTTACAGCTCCCACTAATATTTCTTAATTAAACTGATTTCTAAAACAACAGCTTTATTGATATAATTCATATAACACAATTAACAAGTACACAATTCAGTGGTTTTTAGTCTAACTCCTTTGTTTTTAATTAGGTTATCTTTTTGTTATTCAGTTTTAAGAGTTCTTTGCATATTCTGGATACTAAATCCCTGGCAGCTATATAATTTATAAATATTTCTACTATTTTGCAGGTTATCTTTTTATATTTTTGCAAATATCCTTTCATTCACAAAAGCAAATTCTGAGTAAGTCCAAAATCTCATCTAAATATCTAAATCAATCATTGTTGAGACTAAGGATATTGTCCATCCCAGGGAAAAACTCAAACAGCTATGGGCCTGTAAAACCGAAATCAAGTTATATTTCAAAATACAATTTTGGAACAGGCATGGGATATATATTCCCATTCCAAAAGGGAGAAATAATATGAAAAATTGACCATAGGTCCCAAGCAAGTCCAAAACCCAGCAGGAGAAATTTCATCAGATTTTGTAGGCTTAATACTATGCCATGTGCATCGATGCCCCTGCCCTTGGAGTAATTTTTCCTTGATTTTGTTCCAACTCTGTCCCATTCAGTTCCAGCTGGTAGCATTTTTTTAAAACAATTTTTGGCTGGGGCTGGGTTTGAACCCACCACCTTAGCATGTGGGGCTGGTGCCCTGCTTCTTGAGCCACAGGAATTGCACTGGTAGCATTTTTTACTGGCATAAAATTCTCAAAAAACGGGTTGGTCTTCTGTCAATTTTATGATACTTCAAGCTGTTAGAAAAGAGGGTGCTCCACAGATACCTCCTGGATAAACATATCCCTACTCACAACTTCCGCTGAGATGGCTAATTAAATCCATAACTCACCTACCAGATCTCTAAGCAAGCATTTTTCCAGACACCCACTACTTCTTCAGTACACCATCGGGATAAGATGAGAATTTTCCAAATAATCAGGTTCTGATTCTATTGTCCTTAACAGTTAATTCACTAGTTTGTCTCTTTCATTTGTATTTTACTATAAGTAACAAGAAGCAACTGTGCTGTACCTTCCATATTTGCTTAGAAATCTCCTTGGCTAAGTATCTAAGCTCAATGCTTACAAATTTGACTTTCCTTCTACTGATTGTACATAATTTAGTTGAAATCCTGTCACTTTATAACAAAGATCACATTTCCTCCAGTATCTAATAACATGTTCATCATTTCTCTTTAGGTCTTCACCAGAAGTACATTTATTGCTCATATTTCTATCAACCCTCTCATTAAAGCAATCTATGGATTTTTTTATCAAACAGTTCAAAGTATTTTCCAGTTTCTACTCACACATAATTCCAAAGTCAACTCCACATTTTTTGTTATGTTACAACAATTCACTCCTTTATGCCACAATCCATATTAGATGCCTATATCTGTCATAACAAATTGCCATTAACATCTTAATTTAGGACAACAGAAATTTATTCTCTCACAGTTTTGGAGTCTAGAAATCTGAAACTTAAGGTGTTGGCAGAGCTATACTTTCTTCAAGGTTCAAGGGAAGATTCCTTCCTGATGTCATCTAGCTTCTGATAATTACTGGCCAGCACTGGCATTCTTTTATTTGTAGATTTATCTCAAACAAATGTGTCCATCGTTACATGGCATTCTTTTATCTGTGTTCTTCACCAGGCATATTGAATTAAGGTCAACCCTACTGTAGTATGACCTCATTTTAAGTAATTACATTTGCAGTGACCCAATATCAAAACAATGTTAAAATCTGAGGTATTTAAGGGTACCACACACATAAGCATATCTTTTGGGGAGACACAATTCAAACCATAACAAACATGGACTTTGTGTGTGTGTGTGAGAGAGAGACAGAGAGAGAGAGTGCGTGTGTGTGTGTGTGTGTATTCTATGGGATTTTCTATACAACAGTATTATGTTGTCTGTAAATATAAATAGCTTTACTCTTTCCTTTGCAATTTGGATGCCTTTTCTTTTAAATTGC
This sequence comes from Galagoides demidoff, assembly GCA_963574575.1. NCBI lineage: Eukaryota > Metazoa > Chordata > Mammalia > Primates > Galagidae > Galagoides > Galagoides demidoff. The sequence continues at coordinate 3,244 of CAUYQV010038590.1, read as the reverse complement.
CTAATTTCTGTAGTTAGAACTTCCAATACAATATTGAACAGTGGTGGTGAAAGTGAGCATCCATGCCCTACTCCTGATCTTCAGAAGAAAAAATTTCATATTTTCTCTATTAATTATGATTTTAGCTGTGGATTTTCCATAAATGCCATTAATCATAATGAGAAAGGTCCTTTCTTTACCTAATGTATTGAATATTTCTATCATAAATGGGTCTTGGCTTTTGCCAGCTGCTTTTATTGCATCAATTAAGATTATTAATTTTTTTCTTCATTCTTTTAATGGAGTATATTGGATTGATTGCTTTTCTCAAGTTGAGCCACCCCTCCATTACTGAGATAAATTCCACTTGGTTATGATGTATAAAACTTTAATTATGCTGTTCGATTGTGTTTGACAGTATTTTGTCAAGGATTTTGTATCTATATCATATTGGTTTATAGTTTTCTTATAGTGTCTTTGGGCCTTGGGCAATGTGGGCATGAAAAAACAAGTTAGAAAATGTTTTCTCCCTTCTATTTTTGAAGTCATTTTAGAAAATTGGTATGAATTATTGACATATTTTTTAGAATTCACCAGTGATGTCATCTGGTTTTGAACTTTTTTTTTTTACAGAATCTCATTGAGTTACCCTCAGTAGAGTACTGTGTTGTCATAGCTCACAGCAACCTCAAATTCTTGGGCTTAAGTGATTCTATTCCCTCAGTCTCCCAAGTAGCTTGGACTACAGGTGCCCACCACAACACTCGGCTATTTTTTTGTTGCAGTTATCCTTGTTGTTTAGCAGGTCTGGCAGGGTTTGAACCCACCTGCCTCAAGTGTATGTGGCCAGCCCTAAACACTGAGCTACAGGCACCAAGCTCTTGTCCTGGACTTTTATGTTCAAACATTTTTGGCTATTGATTTAATCTCTTCATTATGTATAGATATGTTCAGATTTTCAATTTCTTCTTGTGTCAATTTTGGTGATTTGTGTGTTTCTAGAAGTTTTTCCATTTCATCTAGGCAATATAATTGTAATTTGTAAAGAGTACAATTGTTCATAGTATTCTCTTACAATCATTTTTAATTCTGTAAAGTAACTAAGAATGTCCCTATTTTATTTCTGATTTCAGTTATTTGCATCTTTTCTCTCTTATCCTTTTTACGTTTAGCTAATGGCTTGGCAATTTCTTTTATTTTTTTCAGAGAACCAACTTCAGGTCTCATTGAATCTCTCTACTATTTTTCTATTTGTTGGAGCCGGGACACCAGGCCGCCAGCTGGGCCCTAGAAACTATCTAGATGCAGACCAAGGTACATGCTCGCTTCCCCTAAATGCCAGGGAGCCCATTGTCTCAGTCTGGTAAGGTTTCCCATCAGTAGCCCTGTTGTCTCGGTTTGGTCAGAGAAGCCATAGTGCATCAACGGTGCAGCAGTTTTAGTAAGAGCAGCCTCACCTAACTTCTCCTGAGGTTATTTATAGACGTGATCCCGTGGCTCTTTACACCACAGGTGTGGAGACTGCTAAGCAACTGTGTTCTCATCTTGTGCTCTCGTGCTTTTTAACAAGAGATCAATACCTTCCCCATTCCCTTATTACCAAGGTGATTCTTTTCAGGTGTCTGCTACATCTGTTCTCTATTTTATTGTTCTCAGCTCAAATTTCATTATTTTCTTCCTTCAGCTAGATTCCAGTTTACTTTGCTCTTCTTTGAATAGCTCAATAAAGTATAAAGTTAAATTATTAATTTGAGATGTTTCTTTTTCTTTGTTAACGTAGTCATTTGTAACTCTAAATTTCCCTCACACCACTGCTTTCACTGAATTCCTCAAGTGTTGATATATTTTATTTTTGTTTTTGCTCATCTCTAAGTATTTTCTACTTTTCCTTGTGATTATTCGTTACCTACTGGTCATTTAAAAGTGTGTTTTTTGTTTAGCTGACAAATGTGACACATGCCCAGATATTCAGGAGGCTGAGACATGAGAATTACTTGAGCCCAGGAGTTTAAGTCCAACCTGGATAATATAGGGAAACCCTATCTCTAAAATAAATAGATAAGTAGTTTTTAAAAGAGAGTTATTTAATTTTTACATATTTATGAATTTTCTAGTTGTCCTTCTGTTACTGATTTTTTGCTTCATCCCACTGTGATCAGTAAGATACTTTGTATTATTTTGATCTTTTTGAACATACTACAACTGTTTAGGCTTAATATATGACTTTCCTAGACAATATTCCAAATGAATTTTAAAAGGTGTACTTTGTCTACACATATATATGATTCTTAGTTATAGTTAGTTTATAGTATTTTTAAATTGTATACTTTATTTCTCTTTTATCTAAAGGATTTTATCCATCATTAGAAAAGGGGTATTGAAGTCTTCAGTCATTATTGTTAAAATATCTATTTCTCCCTTCATTCACATCAACATGCTGCCTATGATTAGCAGCTCAGTTGCTTAGTGTCTATATGTTCATAATTATCATTTCTCCTTAACTAATGAACATTTTATCAATATATGATGTACTTTTTTCTCTAAAAATGCCTTTTGACTTAAAGTGTATTTTGTCTGATATTGCTAAAGCTGCCTCTGCTCTCTTTTGACTATACTTGTTACGAAATATCTTTTTCCATTCTTTCATTTTAAACCTGTATGTGTCTTAGAATTAAATTGAGTCTCTGACCAGTTAGTAAATTGAATCAGCAATCAAAAACCTCCCAACAAGGCTTGGCGCTTGTAGCTTAGCTAAAACAACTATGACAACTGCAACAAACAATATGTGGGCATTGTGGCAGGTACCTGTAGTCTCAGCTACTTGGGAGTCTGAGGCAAGAGAATCGCTTTAAGCACAAGAGTTTGAGGTTTCTGTGAGCTGTGACGCCATGGCACTCTACTGAGGGTGACATAGTGAGACTCTGTCTCAACAAAAAGAAAAAATAAACTCCCAACAACAACAAAAAATGCCCAGAACGATATGTTTTGACTGATCAATTAAACTAAATGCTTAAAGAAGAATTAATGCCAATTATTCTAAAATTTCCAAAAAATTGAGGAATACTTCAAAACTCATTTTCTTTTTTTTTTCTGTTTTTTTTTAATTGAATGGTAACTATGTATCTAATGCACTTCTGGGGTATAGTGTGGGGTTTTCACATGCAATCCGAAATACTTCCATCAAACTGATCAACACAGCCTTCATGTCATTTTCTCAGTTATTGTTTTAAAACGTTCTCATTCAACTCTTAGAGAGATTCACTTG
>CAUYQV010038588.1:0-15366 GCA_963574575.1 Galagoides demidoff | reverse complement strand
GTCTCCTGCCTCCGCCTCCCAAGTAGCTGGGACCACAGGCGCCCGCCACAACGCCCAGCCATTTTTTGGTTGCAGCCATCATTGTTGTTTGGCGGGCCCGGGCTGGGGATTCGAACCCGCCACCTTAGGTGTATGTGGCTGGAGCCTTAGCCGATTGAGCCACAGGCGCTGAGCCAGGGGATCTAACTTTAAGAACCATATAAGCACATTCACAAAGTAGGTTCTGAAATGTGTGCACACACCACATGCATACTGCACAAGCCCCACACACAGCCCATGCACACACATTACACTCATACAGACACACCACTCACATCCCATGCACAGACACCACACACACCCACAGCACACACATGCACACCACACATACACACACATGCCTCCAGACCAGTGGTTCTCAACCTTCCTAATGCTGCAATGTATTTTCATTGTTAAAAAGGGGTTGCAACCCACAGGCTGAGAACTGCTGCTCCAGACTCACGATTACTATTGATTCACTCTCCTGATGTCGTCCAGTTAGAGTAAGGATGTTTTTTCTTTCCTCTCATTCTGACCAGGTTTACAAAATAGAAAATGGAGACAAAGGGGTTCACTTAGGGAAAATGTTAGCACCTTGAGCAAAGTCCTGGAAATTAGAAAAAGCATGCTAACTTACTCTCACAAAAGATACTGAGAATAAGTTGATGATTACATCACTTTGAGACAAACCCAGGACACAGAGTATGGCTCTGGTAGAAGGAAAGGGGCATCTTGAAGCAAGGGTGACTTGACTTGTTTTCAATTCCAAGTATGGGCAGAGAGAGCCTGGACAACAGCCCTGGGAACCACACCTTGTCTCCCCTGGAGACTCACGCCATGGGTTCCAATCCCTTCTGAGTCTCTCCAAGAGTCTGACTTTGGGCACATCATGTAACCTCTCTAAGCTCCTGCGGCTCGCAGTAAAGGAGGACACCCATTCATTCATGAGACAGCTACTGAGCACTTACTGAATACCAAGCATTGAGGCCATGGAGATAATACCAGGAATATACCATCCTCCCAGCTACCCAGGAGGTATCTGAGATTAGTGTGAGCAATGGCAGTTACAACAGGGGGGGAGCACAGGTGCTGGGCATCACCCAAGGGTACTGAATTAACTCAACAGAGACTGGAAAGTGATGGATTATATAAGAAAGGCTTCCCCAAAGCGGTGATGTCTAAGCTGAAAACTAACAGACCCATTAGAATTGACCCAAGGCAGGAGGGGCAGAGCCCACGGGAAGCCCCCGGGTTAGACTGCATGTTCGCCCGTGGAGCACAAGACCTGGAAAGACATATGAGCCTGGGGAGGAGGGGGGGAGCGCGTTTGCCAGGGTAGCCTCCTGAGGTCGCTGCCAGCTCTCAAGGCTGATCATGGTTTTCTGAGAGCCCAGTTCCTCCCCTTCCCTGACTGCCCTTTCAATGGCATGCTGACATCCCCAAGGCTGCTCCAGGTCCCCAAAAGAGTCCCAATCACCCTGTGTGGGCACCCCCTCTTTGTTTTCCTCTCAGGAGGGACTGGACAGTGACTCAAGGAAGGGAGTCATCCTCTACGTGTCACGTGGTTCTTTAAAAACCACTCCCTTCTCCCACCCAGCCCAACCCCACTGAGAAATGCTGGATTTATCTGTGTCCCTGCCCTCCTCTAGGAGACTTAAAGGCCCCTGAGAGCTGATGCTGTGCTAGGGTCATCCTGCCGTCCCCTGCAGCTGGTACAACACCCAATGCATAGCAGATCTTCTAAAAACGCATACACAGCCAACCCCATTTCCCCTCTTTGCCAGTGAACGCTACCCAGAGCCCACCCAACAGGGCAGCTCTGTCTAGGTCAGGGTAGGGACCCAGAATGGGGCAACTCAACACTCCTCCCCAGGGCTCTCTAGGACACTCTGGGAGCTTTGTGAAGCCCAGTGAGAAAACAGACAACTATTTTAGTACAATCCCCCTTATATGAACAAAGAACCGCCGGCCCAAAGGGATGATATGACTTGTCCAAAGTTTCTTAGCAAATGTGTATCATTTTTTTTAAGGTGCACAACATCACTTCAATGGAAGACTAACTCGTCTTATCGCAGGGGAAAGGTAACCTTCATGAGGGCAGGTCTATTGGAAACCTTCCTTTCTTTGAGCTCCAACTATGTGACACTTCGATGACTCCTGGGGTTTTATAGGCAGGACTAAAAGCTCCCATAAGAGCAAATATATTTATAAAGATGACCAAGAATATTTTTAGGGACTGCATATATTCTCAATTATCAATAATTTTTAAAGTTAATTCCCTATTATGTAATCTCAGGCGATAACAATTCTAAAAGAAAAGTTGAGCCTCCCAAACCACTTAGTTTCTGTGTTTTTTTTAAATGTTTGCTACTAAACAACTTTACTAGAACATCACAGATGATTTTTAATGAAGACATTTCTGCCCATAATCCCTCCACCAAAAGAAAGATTTCCTTACAATTCTCTGTGTCCTATGAATCTTTTTCACAGATCTGTGCTCATGTATGTATTTTATTAAATATATCACCTTCAGTATAGACGTTTCTTAAATAGTTCCCTTTTTTCTTTTAAAAGAAAACCCCAACTTTTAATATGCAAGTCACTGGCTTGATGTTTCTGATAAACACCGCAGAGCAAAACCCAGGCTACAAATTAACAGCACATGGAAAGTCTGGATCTGAGAGACATTTAGGACAACATTTTCTAGCCTGCTTCATTCAATAATTATTCTGACACTTCCGACATCCCACTTAGTAGGAAACAGACAAAGGAAAACAGGTGTTTTACGTATTCCACCTGGCAGACCCAACTCTACTGCCGAAGTTCCCGATAGTTGCTTGTTGCTGAAAAGTTTGAGTCAATATTTCTCCGGCAAGTAACAGGACATCTCCGGCCTGACCGGTGTTTAAAAATCCTGCTGCCAGGTCCCAGCTCTGCACAATTACACAGACTCTCTAAGGATGAAACCCCAACACCAGCACCATACTTCTCCAAAGCTCCCCAGGTGATCTGTGTGTGCAGTTGGGACTGAGCAGCGCCAGGCTAAGACAACTCATTAATCAGAGAGCCCATGGGAAATCTTATCTGGCAGTGAAGAACTCTTTGTAATTAAATAAAACAGCAGATATAAAAGTACCTAACTGGTGCCTATTACCCAGAAGACAATAAATGTTAATTAAGCAAAAAAAAAAAAAATTAAATAATTACTCTTTCCCCTCAGTGAATTCATCTTGTAATTTTATTGGTTTGTTTATCACTTGCTTTCTTCTTTACCATGATTCATTCTATCCCTGTTAATAGAATTATAAACTTATACCCATAATCCTGTTCAGTTACAAGAGCTCTATGATATTTCCAACAGTCATTAATGGCTTTATTTAATAAAACTTTCCCCCCAGAACAGTGGCTAGTATGTAGTAAATATGCAATAAACATTAGCTATTTACAACGGTATTCAGAATTCATGATCACTTTTCTAAACGAGGCTGAAATTTATTTCACACTCCTAGGAGGACTTAGCAAGAATGTAAAAAATCAGTAAGGCAATATTTAACAAACTTATGAAAACAGACTTTTAAGAAAATCACTTCCTTTTTATAGTTTTATGAAAAAAATTATTAAATACAATCATTGCCCAGGTAACTTATCTACCCATCCAAGGGGGCCTATGAAGGCGGCTTGTTAACGCTCATCCACTCCACAGTACGGGGAAAGCATAACACTGCAATTAGTTATGAACGACCTCTCATTCCAACTTCTCTCAACATCTACCTCTCTGAGATTGAATTAGGAAGCTGACTTTTGTTTTTTGAGACAGGGCCTCATTCTGTTGTCCTGCCTAGGATTGTTTGAGCCCTCAAATTCCTGGGCAACACAGCAAAAACACCATCTCAAAAAAAAGGTTTTAATTAGCTGAGCATGGTGTTGCCCTCCTGTAGGTAGTCCCAGGTACTCAGGGGGCTGAAGTGGGAGGATCGCTTGAGCCCAGGAGTTCAGAACCGCAGTGAGCCATAATCACACCACAGCAACCAGACAGAGAGAGAGACCCTGGCCCCTGTCTTAAACACACAAACATCCAAAAACAATAACAACATGTACATCTCTACATGGATGTGTGTTAAAAACAAGGAAAAAAGTCATACGTGGGCCTTTGGCAAGTGAATGCAATATGAATATGATGACTGACTATCATACGCCCGGCAGAGAGAGGAGGTCACAGTGCAGCCCCACAGTTTGGGCCTGAAAGAAAATCAGTAGATAAATAACTGTGGATAACTCCTGCAGTTCTCATCACTCCTACACTCCTTCCAACTCCCAAGACATATGTACCATTGGGTATTTTCACCTAATATTTGTCCTCTTTCAATGAAATCATAAAGGCACTTGAGTGTGGGCAACTTTTATTAGTAGTGGAAGTATTACATTTAGTTTCTATATTATTAACCTCATTGTTTATAATATGTTATAGCTAGACAATCAGATTACCTGAATATTGAAACTTTTCTAACTCATGTTTTCATCTAATATGACAGTTGGCCATGCACTAAATTACTACTTTGAAACGGTTGTGGGGCAGGCTTCACACAAGTGATTTTAATTTGGTTGATTTGAATTTGTTGTTGGAAAAACTGCTATAACGGGTCTAGAGAGGATTGCAAGAGACGGGGGCCTCCCGCCCCTGTAGGAAACATCTCCCCAGGCACGTTCCAGGAGGAACGAAAGATGCACCCTGGAAAATAAACAGCCCCTGTGCTGGAATTTCCCAAAGTGTCCCTTGATCAATTCAGAATGTGTCCTGTTCTATCAGCCAGGTCCTCTGTGGCTCTGTACACAGTCCAGAAAAAAAGCTAATACAGCGGGGTTTGGGGGTGGGGTGGGGTTATTCTCAGATGTTTAGCTTCCTAATCACGACTCGTGCTAACTGCCAAAGTGTGTACACACACATACATTTTAAAAATATATCAACTTTCTCCAATTCTAGTACCAAGAATATAGAAATATACTTCTGACCTTCAATATATGCAAATCTCATACACATTTTGAGATTCTTTAGACATAGTGTAACTGATTCTAGGACCCACTGTAAGATTATAAAAATTGTCTGGCTTGGGTTTTCTCTGCCCTCAAAAGCAGCTAAGGTTAATTTCAAGTATTTTGCAATACTAACAGTTGAAGGAATAAAGAGTCTAACTAGAGCTTCTTTTATTCACATACTGAGATTGTAACCTTCTAGATCAATGTTTTTCAACCCTTTTTATCACACAGCACACTTGAACTTATACTCAAACTTCTGCAGCACACTTAAGCGATATTTATCAAATAAAGGGTAAAAAAAGAATATATTTACTGTGCTTTGAACTTCTTTTGAAAATTAATTAATGATCTTTAAAAATGTTCATGGCACACCAGTATGCCATGGAACATTAGCTGAAAATCACTGTTCTAGATTGAAGGGCAATTAGCTGGGAGCCTCCTTTGGTAGGATAAGCAAGACCACCACTGAGTTTCTGTCTCTACCAGAACTAGGGCTTGAGATCTGGGAAGATGCTCCTGGTATACTGGGTAGTGCTCTTTCAAAGATAGCATACAGCAGTAGAGTCTATTAATTACCACTTCCCTTAAACCTCCTTCTTCTTAGGAATTATGAACCATTTTCATAATCAAATTCTGGTGCGTGGTAAGAATAAAAACAGTATCTACATCTTGCCGAAGCATTCTCCCGGCAGAGGCAACTGTAGCTTAAGATGCACGTCCTCCCCACAGTATTATGATCTATTGCTTACATATTAAGAACTGTTGTTTTCACGAAGCTGTAGTACTTGAAACTCTTTGTCCGAGTGATAAATCTGCCTTTAACCCTAAGAAAGCACAGATACTTTTTATGAGGGGAGAGGAAACAAATACACAGTTGAGTGTTTAATATGTTGATAAATGTTTGAAATAAATATTATAAAGCCTTAAACCATTGCCCTGTTTAAACCAATGACATTAATTATTGTGTATTTTAACATGTGGTCTTTTCCAAGAAGTCCAGTTCAGCTCACCACTGATTTCATAAACATAATATGAAGGTGGACGGAGGGAGAGGAAATACCGTGCGCTGAATAGCCTCTGTGTGCCAGATCCCAATGCCACCTGAGTGAAGTCACCCCAGAATGTAGACTGACTGAGCCCTACCCATCTTCAAGTAGAGACAAGGACAATGGACAGAGAATTGAGTAGCAAATACCTTCTCAGTATAAGGAAGTGTCACCTGTCTGCCCAGGGTCAGACAGCAGGATCACAGCAGAGCTTGACCAGCTAGCCAGTTCCCTGCCTTAGCTTCCTCCCACTTCCTTAGTTCATCTGGTTAACTGCTCCCCAGTCCAAGGACACTGCTGTACAGATGGGCACCTCACTGGTAATGCCCACCTGAGTGCTCCCATCTCCCAGAGCACTCCTCATACTACACATGAAGGACGTGATCATCTATCCATCTAGCTTCTCCAGTAGACCTGGAGTAGCTCAAGGGCACATTCCCATTAGACCTGGAGTAGCTTGAGTGTACATTCCCTTAGAGTGCAGGCACCCAGCAAGTAAGGACATCTATGTGCATGTGTCGTGCACAAGCAGAGTGACCGGCTCATCCCCATCTGCCAGGGGCTTCCTCAGCTTTAGCCATACAAGTACCCAGTCCTGGGAAACCCCTCAACCAGGATGGCTGGTCACCCTGACTTTAACACAGCAGACAGGGCAGCACCTGTGGCTCAAGGAGTAGGGTGCCGGCCCCATATACCAGAGGTGCTGGGTTCGAACCTGGCCCCAGCCAAAAACTGCAAAAAATAAAAAAAAATAAAAAATAAAACACAGCAGAGAGCCTGCTCACAATTTCCCCTTCTCTAACCACCTCCAACACCGAGGCCAGGCCCCAGAGCCCTGTCTGTGCCACATGGTCACTCCAGCTCAGCATCATCCAATAGAACCTTCTGCTGTGATGAAGATGATCTGCACCTGAACTGTCCAACACCTTGACACTGGCCACGTGGGGTTACTGAGCACTTGCACTCTGGCTAAGTGTGACCCAGGAACTGCACTTCTCAATTTTACTTAATTTAATTTAAATTAGCCATGGCTAATGGCTACCATATTTAAAAAATTCAGTTCTGATTTTACATAGGAGGTCTGACAAGCTCACAAACTCATCCTAGAAAAAGTTCTACATACCTGTCTCATTGCTGAATATCATTACAGTCACCAGATGGCCAAGGGGAGTACTTCAAAGGTGACCACAGCAATATTCAGCAATAAGGTTCATGACACTTCTTCTTTATTTTTTTTTATTTTTATTTTTTTTGAAACGGAGCCTCAAGCTATCCTCCTGGGTAGAGTGCCATGGCATCACAGCTCATAGCAACCTCCAACTCCTGGGCTCAAGTTAGTCTCCTGCCTCCACCTCCCAAGTAGCTGGGACCACAGGCACCTGCCACAACGCCCGGCCATTTTTTGGTTGCAGCCATCATTGTTGTTTGGCGGCCAGGGCTGGGGATTCGAACCTGCCACCTTAGGTGTACGTGGCTGGCACCTTAGCCGATTGAGCCATAGGCGCTGAGCCATGGCACTTCTTAATTGTCCAACTTCAAATATGGAATTCGGGTCTTTATGGCCAGCACCAGGCCCAAGGATGAGCTTTGAAGTCACACAAACCTTTCCTAAGAAGCTCATTTCTTCATTTGCAATCCTCAAAAAAATACTATGCAAAAATGTATGGTAGTGAAGTGACTGGCCCATAGCAGAACTTTAAGAAACAGAATTCCTCTAGAAGCAGCTAAACTAAATTTATGTAAAAACGCTAGAAAACTCTGATTTTGAACCACAAAAGTAAATACATGAGCGTCATTTCGGCAGGATCTCCAAAATCCTTAACCTCTTACATTCTCATTCTAAACAATCATGGCTGTTCGTCTGCGCTGCCACCATCTCCATGTCCATCCCCAGGCCTGTGGATGACTGTCATGAAGCAACCAAGGTCAACACAACAAACAAGCACAGAATATATTGCATGTCTAATACATCAGAATGTATACATCAGATTTGTGCAATCTGGGGGGTATCAATTGTACGAAATACCCTGCTAAATTAAGAAAAGTTGAAATAAAGAAGGTACCACAGCAATAGGTACTGGGCGGGAGTCACAGTACCAGGTCACCCTGAAGGCGGCCCCACATAGCCCCATGGCTCCAGCTGGGGGGGGCGGATAAAGGGACCCCGCCTACGTCCTGGCAGGCTGTGCAACCCCCTGAGGCCAATCCACTCCTGGGCCCTAACAAACACATCCCCTTGGCAGGAACTGGCGGTGGGTCCCAGGAGAAGCCAGCTGCGGATCAGAATCACCCAGGGATCTTTTTCAAAACACCATTCCCCAGAATTGGCACTAGGGATTTGCAGACAGCTCCCACTGCACAACTGGGGACGCTCTATTTTTCCTCTGAATGTTTGAGAAGGTGATCCCTCTGACAGCCAAGATGAACAGAGAGAAGCACTATTTAGGGCTGTGTGAAGAAGTCCTCTTGGTAGCAGTTCCCTCCCTCTGGCTTCAGGGACAACATTCAGAGGGCTACCGGGTCCTGAAACCAGGCTTGGGACACAAGCTGTTTCCCCACTGCCCCCACCTAGCTGAACACCTGCCAGGTCCCCAAGAGACCTCCCCATCCACTATGCAGAGCTGGCAGGGATCCCCTCCTCCACCACCATCCCGGGGGACCTAAGGGCAGGAGCCCTAATCCTTTCACCTGGCACCTAGCAAGACAGCTCTCAACACTGTTACTGTGGTTGGGGCCCTCAGTCACTAGGAAAAAGCCAGCTCTACAGGTGGGAGGGCTTCCCCAAGGCCCCACTGAACTGGCCGCAGGGCTCAGTGGGAACTCTGGGCTCCTGACTCATTCTCCTCCTAGTACCCCAGGACACTGTCACTGCCCTCCCCTCTAACACATTTTCTTTTTCCCTCTACAGCAGTGGTTCTCAACCTGTGGGTCGTGACCCCTTTGCAACAATGAAAATACATCTCGGCATTAGGAGGTTGAGAAGTACTGTTCTACGGACACGAGGCAGGCTTTGCCAGTCAGGACAGAACCTCATTTCCTATGCCAGGACTCTAACTTATAGGACCCCACCTACTCTCCTTAAAACAGTCCCTGGGGCCCTCTAGGTATGAATTCCAAGTATTCCAGGTGGTGGTTTTTAGCACAGCTTTGGAGCCTGACACACCAAGACTGCCACAAATAGCTGGGTGACCTAGATAAGTTTCTCAACCTCTCTGGGCCCAGTTTCCTTCACCGTAAAGTGGGGATGATGGAATTTCCCACTAAAGGTTGTGCTAGGGATTATGAGGTGAGATGATGGGAAGGGATAGGATGGCACCACAGCTGGCGGCAGCAGGTGCTATGATGCGGGAGGCGCTACTCACCTCTCCACGCTCCATCCTGGCCCAGCCAAGCTGCAAAGTATCCACCCCCATCTTCCCCCAAGCCCCTGGGCCAGATGATCCAAGGCCCCTTGCCTGGCCTCCCCTCTCAGGTGCCTGGTCCACCCCAGAGGCAATAATGATCGACCACATGGCTGAAGGCACCCATCCCCCCCTCTAGAAATAATAAACAAGAAGTAACCTTTTTCTATTCCCCATTCCAGACTCCCTTAATTAAAATCAAATATTTACACATTCCAAGGCCTATAAACTGAACTGTTCCCAGAAACAAAAAAATGCTTAGAGCAAAGAGAGCCAGGGTGGGAGAAGTGGCCAGTGGAAGTTCAGAGGAAAAGGCAGAGACTCCTGAACAGCCACACAGCGCCAGCCGGCATGGAAGGTGATGGGGGAGGCACCATTTCTGGAGCAATCACCCTCCAATTTTCTCCACTGACTGCCACAATGAAAAATAAAATCAATGGGAAATTGAAAGGCCCACTGAAAATGAGCAAGGGTTGGGAAGGGAGGGAAATGAGGACCACTCTACTCAGCCCCACCCTCAGGGCTGTCCAGTTGTTAAAATTCTGAAGTATCTCCAAACAGGAGGGCCCTCTCCAAGCGCCTCTCCCCTAGCACTGCCAGACTTCCCCCAGGGTCTAGCAAGGAAAGAATTAAAATCAACTGCCCTGGAGGCTTCCAGAAAGTATTCAGATTGGTGCCTAATATTAAATATTCTGGCCCTCACTCCCGGGCACAGGTGAGGGGCATGAAGAATGCCCCTCTGAGCTCCGAGGGATGAGAAGGACAGGATCTCACACTTGATCTTAGCCTAAAGGCTGAGAAGCAATAGGGACAGGGTCTCAATAAATGCTTGGTGAAAAAAGAGAGATGGAGCAGTGGGAGGGGCAGGGGACAGAGAAGGGGGAGATTAATTCACGTGGCAGGGACCTCAAGACAGGCCCCAGTGCTGCCCACACTTCCCTCCCTCCAGGTCACTCACTCCGTCCCAGTCCAGCTCACCACTGTGCAGAAGCCTGCCTAGCCAGGTGCTATGGTTTGAATAATTGTCCCCTCCAAAACTTATGTTGAAAGTTAGTCCCCAGTGTGGCACTACTGAGAGGCGGGGCCTTTCAGAGGGGATTGGGTCATGAGGGCTCTGCCCTTGTGAATGGATCTTTCACGGATCAGTGGGCTATGATGGCAGTGGGACCGGTGGCTCTACAAGAAGAGGAAGAGACCTTAGCTGGTTCGGGAGCTCACTCAGCCCCCGCCACGTGATGCCCTGCACCCCCTTGGGACCCTGCAGAGTAGGCCCTCCCCCTGGGCCTTCTCCGCCTCCATAACTGTTAGAAATAAATTCATTTTCCTTAGCCAGGCATTGTGGCAGGCGCCTATAGGCCCCACTACTTGGGAGTCTGAGGCAAGAGAATCGCTTAAGCCCAAGAGTTTGAGGTTGCTGTGAGCTGTGATGCCACGGCAATCTACTGAGGGTAACATAGTGAGACTTTGGGAAAGAAAGGAAGAAATAAATTCATTTTCCTTATAAATTACCCAGTTTCAGATATTTTGTTCTAAGCAACAGGAAGCAGACTAAGATAGCAGGCAAAGGAACCAGGGTGCTGGGCCCCTGCCGTGCACAGCTGACATCTTGCCTGCCCGACCTCCACATTTCTGCCAGTAATAGCTCCTCACGTTCCTAGGCCCCATCTCCTAACTGTCCCCACATTTGCTCCAGGGGTGGCACATTACCTAGAGGAAGTCAAAGCATGGAACTTTCCAAAACCAATAGATGTTTCCAAAATAACCATGTGACTCTAAATGGCCAGTAAGAGCCTTCTCTAGCACTTTGGCTGAAGCCAGTGGGAAGGGGGTACCTTCCCTCCCCCAAACCCCAGGTTAGCCTGGGGAAACCTGAATCCAAGCTGCCAGCAGCCCCTTGATGTCCCAGAGAGAGAGAGAGAGAAAGGGAGAAACCTCCTGAATAACGTGGAGGAAGGAAGGCAGAGCCAGGAGACAGGGAGACAGCCAGACAACGTGGTTTGGGATCCCAGATCAGCCATGCCTAACTGGGCAGTTACTTAACACATAAACTGTCTTTTCTAAACTTAGGCTGGTTTGAGTTGGGTTACTGCCACTTGCAACCCAGAATGCTGATTGATACAATGCTCAGTGGGTGAGTGAGAGGCTGCTGGTGTTCCTAGGCAGGCCCCACTTCCTGCCCCAGCTACCATTTCAGGTCTGACTATAGCTTACTGATGGCACCTGGGAGGCTGGCTCTGGGCCCCACACCCTCTGCTTTGTGCAAACTGAACATCCCTCTCCCACTGAGGACCTCCAGTCTCTCACCTTCCGCCTCCCAGCTGCCACCTCTTCTAATACACAAGTCTCCATCTGCTCTGCAGAATATGATGCAATTTCCTTTACCGCAGCTTACAAGGCCACCATCACCTGGCTGATGTCCTCAGGAACACTCCAGTTCAGCCACATGGAGCTATGAATGTTCTTGGAGCTCACTGAGATCCTTCCCCTCTGCACACATTTCCTCAAGCTACCTGATCCAAATAGCAATCTACCTGAATAGATTCCAAACATCAGGTGTTTTTACAATCCCAGTTTACAGCATCAACTCTTTGAGGACCGAGGTGACCCCTCATGCTCTAGCCCACATCCTGTCCACCTGGTTCCAAGCCCCCACACTCCATGGGGGTTAAGTAAATGTTGAAAGAACCTCAAGAACACAGCCCCTTCCCCCAATGATTATCAAGGCCCCGTCCCAAATAACACCCACGTCAGACAGAAAAGAGGCTCTGAGTTTTTTACATTATGCAAATTCAAGTGGGGCTTTTAAAAAATTGAAAAGTCAGCTGTGTAAATTTCAATCAGAACCCTAAGAAAAAGTCTATGAAGAGAACTTCTCTTGACACTGAACACAACTGACAGCAATCATGATGCAGCGTATAGAGAGCTGATTTCAAAATAGACCTTGGAGAGCTTCTGGTACAGCTTCCCATTTTACAGAAGTGGAAACTAATTTTCCAAGAAGTGAAATTTCCAACGGGCCTCATCGCCCAGCTAGGAAGCAGAGGTAACCAGGAACCAGGACAAATACCAGGTTCTCTGCCTTGCCCCACTAACATTCATAAATCTTCATTTTAATTTTCTTTATGACAACATGAATTACACACTCACTTAAACATGTAAGCCACAGAGAAGTCCTGTATGTATTTTCTGCCCTCTGCACTACATCTCAGTGGGTCTCTGAAAAACGGGGTCTCTGTATTTACTGGCAGAATCACCAGAGCCTTCCAGGCCTTAGACCTCATGTGGTTTCTCACCCTCTAGACTACCCGTAAACGCTGCCAACATTGGCAACACAGGCGACAGCAGCCGCGGGTTGTGCAATGAAACACAGTCTCTACTTCCCAATGTGCACCTATGGTTCTGGGTGCACTGAGGTTTTCATCTCACTCATTCTTTGTTTTTAATTTCAGATTAATATGGAGGTACACATGATGAGGTTACATTGTTTGCATTTGTTAGGTAAGGTCCCTGTTGTAGTTGTGTCCACTCCAGAAAGTGTGCCATATACCCTTAACTTGTGCCCATTAGGGAAGAGTAAAAACATGCCCCTCCTTTCTTTCCCATCCCCCCCAGCTTGAACTGAATTGAATTTTTCCAGACTGTAGCGATATATTAGTTCGTTCACTAGCTTCATTTTTTTTTTTTTTTTGCAGTTTTTGGCCGGGGCTGGGTTTGAACCCGCCACCTCTGGCATATGTGGCCAGTGCCCTACTCCTTTGAGCCACAGGCGCCACCCTTCATATTAGTGTTGAGTACATTGGATACTTGCTTTTCCATTCTTATGATACCTTGCTAAGAAGAATGTGCTCACTGATTGTTTTAAAAGAACTCAAATTAAGTTGGTCCCCAGACAACCTCTGATTTTGGAAAGCCCCTAAATCAACATGTAGGGAGCCACTGTGGGTCAGTCCCTGCTTCAGCAAGGACCAGGCCAGACTGGCCTTATCAAGGTAGCAGAGCCAAGCTACCAAAACGCACTCCCACCCTGCTGGCAGGATGTGCTCAGGACCCCCCCAGGCCTCACGTCCTCCCTTAGTACATGCCATTATCCTCCGAAGGGAGTGGGAGGGTCACCTCTCTGCCTTGTCCTAATCACCACTAGGCCATGGCTCAGTCTGTGAAGACAGTGCTTTTGTCTCTGTCTCTTCTACAGGCCTGGACTCTCCCCAGCACCCCGCACAGTGCGGGTACCAAGGGAGCATTTCACAAATGTGTGTGTGTATGTGCTGCACACACACCACATATGCATGTTTATACAGAAACATGTCTTTCAGCATATAGTTGCCATTCAATAAATGCTTGTTTTATATGCACATGGCAACGTACATATGTATTTTTTATAGAGACATCTTTTTACATTAAGCATGTTTATCTGTCGCACATACATGTTCAGTGCATGACTATTTTATACATAATAAATGTAACATTTATATACACCAAGGGTGCCAAAAAAGGTATACACAGTTTATGGGATGTGTTCTATGTATTTCTTTTCAAAGTGGAATTGGACAACAGTGGCCATGTGCCCTATGACCTGCGCGGCACCTCTACTAAAAGTAGAAGTCAAATGTGATTTGTGTTCATCTGTGGTTATCGGTAGATACTGAGTACTACAATTTTAATGCAGTTTTTTTCCTTTGTTAATATGGAGGTACGAATGATGAGGTTACATTGTGCATCCATTTTTTGGCACCCTCTGTGTGTGTGTGTGTTTATATATACAGGCACAAATGAATGAATAGGTGAAAAAACAAGACCTGGTTAAAGGCAGGACAGGCTGAAGAGTTGAAATGACAACTCCAGGAGGGCAAATGTGTGTCTCTCATTCTTCACTGCATCCCCAGGCCCCAGCACTGGAACTGTGTCTGTCTGGTACTTAGTATGTGCTCAATAAATCCTGCTCAAATAGATTCCTCTCCCAAACTCATGTTGAAACCTAATTTCCAATGTGGCAGTACTGAGAGGTACAGTCTTTAAGAGGTGACTGGGTTGTAAGGGCTCTGCTTTCAGGAATGCATTAATCAATCCATTGGATTAGTTATCTTGGGAGGGGAACTGGTGTCTACATAAGAAAAGGAAGAGAGACCTGAGCTGGCAACATGAGCTCACTCAGTCGCTCACCACGTGATACCCTGCACTGCCTCATAACTCCACAGAGTCCCCACCTACAGGAAGGCTATCCCCAGAAGCAGCTCCTGGACCTGGGCCTTCTCCACCTCCATAACTATAAGAAATAAATTAATTTCCCCCAGAAGTGGTAGCTCATGCCTGTAATCCTAACAGAGGCAGGTGAAGGGTAAAATGTTTGAGCTCAGGAGTTGGAGGCCAACCTGAGCAAGAGCAAGACCCTCATCTCTAAGCCTGTAGTGGCAGCTACTTGGGAGGCAAGAGGATCATTGGGCCCAAGAGTTTGAGGTTGAGCTATGACTCTACAGCACTCTACCCAGGGCAACAAAGAGGGAGAGGGAGGGGGAGGGGAGAGAGGGAGGGAGAGGAAAAGACAGAGACAGAGAGAGAGAAGAGAAAGAGAAAGAAAGAGAAAAGGAAAGGAGGGACAGAGGGAGGGAGGAAGGGAGGGAGGAAGGAAGGAAGGCAGGCAGGCAGGCCGGCTTAGTTTTCTATAAATTACCCAGTTTCAGGGATTCGGCTATAAGAAATAGAAAACAGGCTCGGCGCCTGTGGCTCAATCGGCTAAGGCGCCAGCCACGTACACCTAAGGTGGCAGGTTCGAATCCCCAGCCCGGGCCTGCCAAACAACAATGATGGCTGCAACCAAAAAATGGCTGGGCGTTGTGGCGGGCGCCTGTGGTCCCAGCTACTTGGGAGGC
>CAUYQV010038587.1:0-52382 GCA_963574575.1 Galagoides demidoff | reverse complement strand
CAGTGGTTCTCAACCTTCCTAATGCTGTGACCCTTTACTACAGTTCCTCATGTTGTGGTGACCCCCAACCATAAAATTATTTTCGTTGCTACTTCATAACTGTAATTTTGCTACTGTTATGAATTGTAATGTAAATATCTGATATGCAGGATGTATTTTCATTATTACAAAGGGGTCGCTACCCACAGGTTGGGAACCACTGCCCTAGAGCATCCTGCAACTCAGATTTGGACTCCTCTGTTAGACTCCTGGTTTGGCTCTTGTTTGTAACACTGGCACCCATTGGGGGAGGGGGGGTTCTTGGCCTTATCTCACAATGTGGCTTCAGTTCTTCTCCATAATCGTCATTTCGATCATGAATACTCGCTTTCACTTACCACAATTCCACACTGGCCCTGAAATACAGTACCGCCTTCCTAGATAGAGGTTTTGCTTCCGTTTCCACTTGTTTTTTCCTGAGCCAAGTATTTTTGGGACCAATCGAAATCCCTAGCAGGCTTAAGCCATATTGTTTGAAAATCCATTTTCTCCCCAGAAATTATTCAGGAAAGGATTACACCAAGGAGACATAGATAACAGACAGCGTTCAATAGCAAAAGGCCTAAGCGCTTAGAAGCCCAGCTTAGTGGCCAGAATTCAGAATAGCTGAACTCCTTGAAAATCACCAACCCCAAAAGTGATGACTTGCAATAGCTAAATATCAGAATTTGCAGAATCCCAAAGATTTAGGGAAAAGTTCATATGTTTTTTAAAAAGAAAATTTCAAAAACATCCAAATCCAAATTATCACTTTTCTCACCAGCCTGCTCTTCTCTGAAAAAGTACTATTGCTGTTACGTTTTGCGTTCATTGATAACTTTCAAATTACCACTCAAACTTCTGAAATTAGCAAATACAATTTTATATTTGTCAAATAGGTTGTAAGCTGCTTACCAATAACTAGAATCACTTAGATCTAGATATCGGCAAATGAATAATAAATCCTAGGCCCTGACATAAATCATCTGAAAAGACACCGTCTCAAACATTGCATTTCTGCACTAGAATTAGAATGAGACATTGACAAGAAAAGGGTCTTCTCAGAAGTTTGATGTAAGAATTAAATTTTCTTCTTTTTCATTTAAACACATACACTATCACACAAATTTCATTCCCTTTTGTTGTGATTTTTCTGATATCAGTGAAGCTAATTGAACCCACTAAATTTCCAAATACAGACTCTACCCTAGGTCCTTAACCAGAATACTTACCAAGCATCTCTAATTCTAGTGTTTTAATAACAAGGACATGACCACCTGAAAGTAAAGTGGCCATTTTCCCCCAAAGATGTCCCCTGGTCCTTTTCATTGAGAGTTCTCGTTGCCTTGGCTGGGAAATTAAGTCCTAGAAAACAAAAGCAAAATACGCCACTGGTCTGCTGGCAGCCTGCAACAAGAAGTCATTACTAACACTAGCTCTTGCACCTGTCTTCCTCCTACCTTCCACAGTTCTTTCATACCCACTATCTTCCCTGACCCCTACAAAAATGCTGGTTGGCTGACAGGGGTTTACACTGGAGTTTTCTTATTGGAGATTACATGCTAACAACACAGCATGTCCAAGGGAAAAAGTCACCCATCGTGAAAATTATCTTGGAAGACACCATCCAGGAAGACACTTTGTTAAATACCAGCATAATAACTTCAACAAGGGTGACACAGCATTAGATGAGGGAGCTGTTTCTCTGATGAAATATCCAAATGGGTGGTTGGTTGCATTTAGAAACCATGTTGTTGGGCAAATATATGCACACCCACCTTACACACACACAATTCTGTCCCAGAATCGTACTGCTCCCGGGCTACTCCCACCAGGCATGGCATGCCACAGTTGAGACCCACTAGACTAGAGAGAGGAAGGTCAGATTCACACCTCCCACATCACACTTACTTTGTGGGGTATGCTCAGTGAGTGGGAATGTAAGGGGAGGCATTCACACTATTTAAATTGTCTCCCCGCCCCCACTTCTTTCTCTGCAAAGCTCATTTAATTATTGATATAATATGTATATGAAGCAAAGTCCACCACATCTCCAATTTACACCTAAGGAAATGAGGGTGGGAATGCCAAGGTAAGCTGACCTCTTACCACTGCAGGAAAGGGATGACCACTGGCACTAGAACCACAGCATTAAAGGCCTGAAAGGGAGAGGACTTAGCACGAGAGAGCACTCTATGGACCAGGAAGGTTGACATAGATTCATTTCCTCTCATAGCAGCACTGAGAGAAATGTTTTATTACTATCATTTCAGAGAGGAGGAAAGGGGTGCAGAGATGTCAATGGTAAAACCAAGAGGGAAGGAAGTCCGTGTCTCCCTGAGCCCCCAGCCCCAGCCTCAGCTGTGAATTACTGAGTTAGGAGGACCTTCCAGAAACTACAGTGTAGCTATCCACTGACATCCAGGTTGCCACCTGGGTCTGGAACCGCCTATCACCCAGCTGAGAGGACATCTACCATTATTCATGGGCCCAAGTCCCTCACTCTAAATGCTAGAAGATCCCAGCCCCAAAATAGCTGTCCTCCCGGTAGCCACCCCTACTGTTTGGGAAATTTAAAAATCACTCTCCAGTCTTCTCACCTTTAAAAAAAGAAATGCTAAACTCCCTAATCATGTCCCCCCTTTGGGGGGCTTTCCATGGATGTGTACCCACTGAAGTTCATAAACAAACTCATAAGCGAACCAGTTTAGCACAAAGTGCAGAGTGCATACTACACAACTCATAAATGGCATTTTGACAAAGTGCCAACTTCCCAGCGCTCCTCATTTTATTCCTATGACAAAACTAAGCCGTGCTCAGTTCCCTCTGATGTATTGCTCCCATGAATTAAAGATGTTCCTTGACACTAATTCACCCTGCCTCTTTGACTGCCCACTATGCCCTTTGCATTAGTCATGGGAGTGGGCAAGTTCCTGAGGAGATAAGATTCCCAGTCGAATTCTCTATTGATCACGCTGTACAGGGCACCTCATTAAGCAGCTGGTAGAGTCTGCTAATGCAGCATCCCAGGTTCCAGTTAATGCCTGTAACTCTTTTTTTTTTTTTTTTGAGAGTTTGGCAGCAGGGAATTCTGGCTCTCTCTCAAACTCAAAACACGATCTTTGAGAACATTTATGCAAATGAATAAAGCACATCTATGTGAATAAGAGAAATCCTTGCTTATTAGAAAATGATTTCCCAAAGCTTGCACTAATTAACCAAATAATGGGGTGGGAGCATTGACTCGATGGCTCTACTTCCTCTGCTGGGGGTGAAAGTTTAAAAGAAGCAACGGAAAGAGAACTGGACTGAGAGTCAAGAGACTTGGATTGCTACTCTTAGCTTCGCCTCTAACTAGCTGTGTGTCTGGGCCAAGACACTTCACGTCTCTGGTCCTTCATTTTCCAATGTATAAAAATGCATGAGTACCTGAAATAATTTTTTTCTAGTCACATAATTCTGTGATTTAAGTTCTCTTCTGGGCTGTCCTTTAAAAGTACTCTTGTTAAGATGGTAGGAGGGGTCAAATGGTATTATATCAAGATACTTTGGGTTCTAGATTTATCCTCTTTTCAATTGCAACAACTTTAAATTGTTTAACTTCCAACTGCTTTTAAAATGCACAAAAAAATGTCTTCTGATCTATACAATGGTAAGCTGTGGTCATGGTTTAGTTATTGATAGGGTCAGACAGAGATCTATGAGAGATATCTAAGTACATGGAAGTTTGCAAATTATTATCACTAATTTGATAACTAAAACATTTTTTACTCACCACCCTGAAGACAGTCTTGGGAATAGAGTAAGAAATCTGTGGGATCATCACATTGGGAGGATACCTGCCTTCCAAAGATGACTTTCTATTCCCTCCTACATCCCTTTCTCATCTCATAATTCCTTCCTGTCTGTTCCCTCCCAATTTGCAGCTGATATTCAAGAAAGTTCACTGGCAAGATAATATTTTTTTTCAAGATGGCAGAAGATCCAAATCATATAAGCAAGACATTAAATAGTCTAGCACGGCAACCAGCCCTCTGCTGAGCCAAAAATGTACACTCAATAAATACTGATCAGTTGACTGATTGATCTATTGCTGGGGACCTGTCTCTCATTTCCTGTCCCACTGTGCTGAGAGGCCACACACTTGATGTTTCCCATTTAAATGATCTATTTCTCCATTCTCCTGAGCTGTAAAATACAGGTGGCAGCAACTGTCTCTAATGTACTCTCCAGAATTCTACAAGAACTGATAGGATCGTATCTGTGAACTGTTCTGAGCTCCTCAGACAAACCATACCATCCACAGAAAGGCCGTGTGCTTGGGAAGCACTTATGCATGCAGCGGACGGCAGCACTTCCGAGGGACACCCTCAGGAAATTGGAAAGCCAAACACGCACACAAGCAAGAGTGCAGTGGAGAAGGTTCATGCATTATGGATTTCTGACCAGCTATAAATAATACATTGTTCAAATTTTAAAATGCAATAAGTAAACTACTGGATGCCATTAGTGTTGTGTACACAAATATTTTAAAAGCTCCATGTAAATATCCCATAGTCACTTTAGTTAATTGTGATCAAAGGAACATAGGTCCTCAAATCTACACTAAGCCTATAGAGGTAGGGTGAGGAAACATAGGGCTGAGTGAGTTGAAGAGTAATTACAAGCCCTACGTGGGGACACCCAGATATAGTGTATTTTTCTCATCTTGCAGTGATGTATGTGACTGCAAAGAACACTGGCTACATTCAAATATTTCTAAGGGAAGGAGAAAAATTACCAAAAAAGGAGAGGGCTAAATTTATCAATTCGGACCCTTCAATTTAATCTAAGTTGCAAATAGCTAGAAAGTTGAAAGTGTAGCTGTAGACCTTTATAGGAGAAAGGTTAGCAATTTAGCAATTCACAGAGATGAAGAGAGCCAGGTACCCCCACACTATTTATTTGTCCAGATGTAATTTTTTTTTTTTTTTTTGCAGTTTTTGGCTGGGGCCAGGTTTGAACATGCCCACCTCTGGTATATGGAGCTGGTGCCCCACTCCTTTGAGCCACAGGTGCCACCCCAGACGTAATTCTTTTGGTTCTAAATTATCTATGACAATTATCTTGTTAACTGTCTATGAAAGTATCATTGGTATTTCTAAGTCTGGGTCACTGTCTTAGTCCATCAGCTATTTCCATAACAGAATACCTGAGATGAAGTGATCCATAAAGCACAGAAATTTATTTGGTTCACAATTTGGGAGGTTGTGAAGCCCAAGAGCATGGTGGCAGCTTTTTTTGCCCCGCATCCTAACATGCAAAAATAAAACAGGAGGGCAAGAAAGTAATCCAGTTCACAAAAAGTAACCCAGTCCCTAGCGCCATTAATTCCTATCCACCCTATGACCCAAACACCTCTTAAAGGTCCCATCACCTCTAACACCATTACTTTAGGAATCAAATTTCAACATGAGTTTTGGAAGGGACAGACCATATTCAAACCACAGCGTTCACCCAGGAAAGACATGGGGTTGGGGTTGAATTCATCTCAGACCTTAATCTTACTGTTCCAGCAATGATCAGGCTTAACATTACCAAAACATGTATAGCTTTTAACAAACTAAAAATTTCCCAAGAAACTGTCATACACTACCAGAATCGCAACATGTCATCTTAAGATTAGTAACAACTAATCAGACTGAACATTTGCATTGGCTTAACCAGAACATTCCTTGAAAAGTCAAAATATTAGAAAGTTGCTTGATGATCTGGAACAAGGATTGAAGAAATTCTTCTGAAAGGTGAGACAGTAAATATTTATTCTTTGTGGCCCATGTGGTCTATGTCAGACCTACCCAACTACAAGCCAAATTTGGCCTGTAGGCCATAGTTCAAAAACTCTTATTGAGAGAAAGGGAAGTTGACCATTCAATGCTAAATGGCACTTGGCTCAGATAGCTTTCTATAAGGTCGTTATTACTGACATTCATCTTCTTGAAAAAAATGCTCAGATGAGCCCTGGGTATTTCCCTCCGTTTCTCTCTTCTTCAAGATACACATGGCTGGCAACTTCCTTTGGGAATATACCATACTTTTTTTTTTAGCAACATTGATGTCTCTTATCTTATAATTTCATTATGTAAGGAATAATACACATTTTTTAGTCTTATAAACAAAATAAAAAACAAAGTGAGAAGTAAGAAATGTCTGTGATTCTCTTCCTGATTGTGATGGAATGATACCTGGAACCTATGTGAAATCACTCATGGGAACATACCAAGGGCCCAGATGGCAATCTGAGAGGGGTTTGGCTCAGGCTTCAGCCCATGTTATGGTGCTTAGACATCAACTCATTCATTCTCATTTTGATCTGGTTCAATTAGGAAAAGTCCTGCATGTTCTCCCCACAACCCCCAAATGTCAGAAGCAATAAACTTGTGGCTGTGGAAAAAAAAAAAGAAAGAAAGAAAAAGAAATCAGTGAATGACAAACTAAAAAAGCATTTGGTTTGGGTTTGGTTTGGGTTGCAGAAACGGAGTCATTGCTATAACGTGCCTGTCAGGACTTCCTGGGGTTCAGCAAACTGGCACCATGCCTCCTCTCAGGCCTTGGGAGCTGCCAATGCACTTTAACCCCCGTCTCTCCAGGGTGTTAGCATCTCTCATTGCTGATGAGCGCCATCTGCTCCCTCAGCTCTCTGAGCCAAATGGGAAAAAGCTTTCCCTTTTTTAACATCTCACCACTCTCTGCCTGGCATCTATTAATACAAATGGGACATGGATGGATACCCTGGAATTATATGCCATATTCTGTTTATGCAGATGCATGGATATATTTGTCTCAGGGGAGGATACATAGCTTTCTACAAATTCTCAAAGTGGTCAGTAATCCCCCCCAAAAATGAAGCAACAGTCACAATGTAATTGATTATAATGGAAATGCATCAAATACAGATTTATTTATACAAGTTCAACTATAAGAATTGAACAGAGAGACATTGAAAAAGAGAAATAACAATTTAAATAATACAGGAAAACCCATCCACTTTTGTACTCTGTATGTACATACCCGAGGGGGAGCCTGAGATATGGACATAAATCTATAGTCCCCAATTGGGAATAAATGCTCAATGAGATTATAATATTTCTTTCAAGAAATACAAGAAGTACATTAAAGAACATTATTCAAGAAGGATAGTCTCTGTGAGACCATGATCTTGACAGACTTGGAAAGAGGAAAATAATACATACTTTCTCCCAAAGGAGTCTGTGTTCTTCCTTCCTTCTCCTTAGCCTCTTTTATTTTCTTGTCCCTTCCCACTTGTCATGTCAACACCCTCCTCTTCTACCACCTCGTTAGAAATACTGCCTCTGAAATTCTATAGAAAACATTGTTCACATCACTCCTGGCTGGAAAATGCAGTGTTTCTACTTTCCCTAGACTTGGGTTTAATTTGCAAACTATAGCTAACATGCTCAAAGGGAAACAAAGAAAGAAAGGTAGCCTGAATTTGAATGTCAGCTCAAACTCTCTGTCCAGCTAACTAGAACCCTAATGGAATCACTGACTCTGCCCCCCTCCCCATGACAGAACACAAAGCATCCCTTCAGGCAAAACTCAGGCAACCATCTCAGAAATAGCGCATGAGTTCTGGGGAACTGGTTATTTAAGAAGAAATAACTACTCTGAATTTCTCTTTGCCCATAAACTCCTAGAGTTTATCTCTTTCCAGGGTTTTTAATAAAAATCACAGATGTTATTCAAAGTATTTATCATGAGGAATAGCCTAGAATTCGAATCCATCCTCCTATCCTGCAAGGCCAAATCTAAGTCTCTTCTCTTCCCTGTGGCTTTTCCTGAATTCTATAATCCATCCTAGTTTTCCCCGTTCTCTGAATTCCACCAACCATGCCCTCAATACACCATTCCCTTTCTCAGTAAAAGAGAACCCATATAACCTTCTGTGATTTCCTAGGCTGTTAATGTACATAAATTAGAAGCTCAGAAAGATGAGCTAATTTCTTGCCACTCTCTTACCGTCATCCCTTTCCCAATGTTGTGCTTTGCATGCCATGTTCAAAATACATAGTTCAGTGAATGAATAAATAAGTGATATGTTTCTCTACAGAGAAAGCTAGAACTTCACAGAAGTATTGCTCTCTGACAAAATGGGATATTAAAAAACCATTGCCAACTTAGGATAAGCTAATAGAGTGTGAAGGAAGAGAATGTCCTCTGATAGCAAATTTCACTGATCTTCACACTTAACTCCTGACCTAGGAAGTAGAGAACTAGATGAAAAATCAGCTGATAAAGAAACAAATAGAACCCCTATCCACTCTATCAGCTGATAAGACAAACTAATTGGACCCAGAAATCTCACCACCCCCATCTACTCAAAGAAAAATAAATCATTATATCAAAAAGATGCCTACACTCATATGTATATTACAGCACTATTCATATAGCAAAGATATTAATGTTTATTCAACCTAGGTGTCTATCAACAGATGATTGGATAAAGAAAATGTGATACACACACATACACAAACACACACACCATGGAATATTACTCAGCCATAAAAAAGATCCAAATCATGTCTTTTGCAACAACATGGATACAACTAAAGGCTATTATCTTTTTTTTTATTATTATTTATTTAGAGACAGAGTCTCACTCTGTTGCCTCAGGCTAAAGAACCGTGGCATCATCACAGCACACAGCAACCTCAGACTCTTGGGCTCAAGCATCCTTTTGCCTCAGCCTTCTGAGCAGCTGGGACTACAGGCACCCACCACAACACCCAACTAGTTTTTCTATTTTTAGTAGAGACAGGATGTTGCTCTTGCTCAGGCTGGTCTCTAACTCCTGAGCTCAAGCAATTCACCTGCCTCAGCCTCCCAGAGTGCTAGGATTATAGGCTATTATCTTAATCAGAGATGTCCAATCTTTTGGCTTCACATTGGAAGAAGAAGAGTTGTGTTGGGTCACACATTAACACACAAACACGAACAAAGGGTGATGAGGGAAAAAAAAGTCATAATTTCCATGATATCCACCACAATAAATAAGAAAAAAGTCCTCACCAAGTCCACATGTAGTGAGCCACAGGTTGGACACTTTTGTATGTAATAACTCAAAAATAAAGTCAAATGCCCTGTATTTATACTTATAAGTGGGAGGAAATGATGTGTACACATGGACATAGAGTAGAATATTAGACATCAGAGATATGGAAGGGTAAAAGGGTGAAGGGTGGGGTGAAGGGTGGAAAAGCACTTAATGGGTACAATGTCCACTGTTTGGGCAATGGTTACACTAAAAGAACAGACTTCACATCTACTCACTGTATCAACGTAAGAAGCTGCATTTGTGCCCCATGAATATATAGAAATTATTTAAAGATTAAAAAGAACAATGAAAGAAAAACTACAGACCAATATTGCTAATGAATATTGATGATATCAGAAAGCACCTAAGGGTGAAAATATAATGGATTTTCAGGCTAGACAGCAGGGGTGATGAGGCCAGAGTAGTTCTGTGGACCAGGGAAGAGACTCTCCAGCCTGCGAATGGGAGACATCCTGCTCCCTTAGAGGGTGAGGCTAAGACTGGGCAGGACCTGGCAGAAAGGAAGAAAGCTGTGCCAGCCCAGTTCCACAGCATACGGCAGACCTAGCCACCTGCTCAAATGATGGTGAGGTGGATGGAAGACTCTGAAACAACTGATGACGGTAATCAGAGCCACTGCAAGATGGGACAGAGCAGGACTCACCAACAGGCCCCCAGCTGTGGAAGTGGAGGACATAGCACCTTGGGTTGGCCAAGGAGGAGGATGAACCACAAGACCCTTGGCTACAAGGGAAACATTAATGAGGCCACAAAGGAGAGACTTCAGCACAGCCAGGGAAACTCCAGGCTGAGTCTTGTATCTCCAGGATCAAGCACGGCATCTGGCTCATAGTAAGGGCTTAATAGATAGATACATGGGGAAGAAGGGAAGGAGTTTGGCTGGTGGGAGCTCAAATCAAATGACTGCAGTGGTCATTACGGCTGCCCATAATTTTTGTTTTTCCTGCAGTTGCCTCAGACCTAGAAATGTCTATCAGACTTCCATAGACAGATAATGAGATCATTATCATAGATAATTATAAGACGAAAAGAATCACATCTGGAGAAATAAATAGCAAAATAATTAATAAATACATTCTTAACTATGCATAGCCCTTAAAGACAGAGATGTATGCACAACCCAACCCTGTGTGGAAAATTCAGGCATAATAAATACCAAGGAAATTGAGGATCTTTGAATCAGCCCATGATGACTCACTTGATTCTTTAGAAAAAGTGTCTCTCCATCCGGGAGATATTGTCATCCTGTTTTTAAGCAGTCTTTTTAAACCTCTTAGACTGGCAAGGGAAGGATGCATCAAATTATGTCACATGAGTCACTTAGATTTTTTATTCAGCATGAGGTTTTCAAATTATAAAAGCAATCTATATGTGTTTACAAGGTGAAACCGTAAAGAGATTTATAAAGAGCTAGTCATCTGCCCAGCATCTCCACAACCACCCCCACCCCATCGAACTCTCACCCCTTGTCCCAGATAGCAGAGTATCAACAGGCTGGTATGTGTCACTTCATGCCTTCACACTCATTCATCTAAATGCACTCAAGCGTTTATACACAGAGGAGACTTTAGTCATTTGATTTCCCCTAAACAGATTTATATTTATTAATATGCAACTTGCTCTTTTCACCAAATAATACATTATAAGAAATCTTACAAATTAGAATAAATTCATTGTCTTTCATTCTAATTTCTCAATGAGCATACTCACGTACAGAAACACAATTTGACATAAATGGGATCATACCATAAATGCAGTGGTATCCGAGCTTTCTTCTATTTTGTTTTTTCTTTAAAAAAAAAAATCCTCATCTCCTCCTTTTCCCACCTTCTCCCTTCCTCCACCACCGTTTAGACAACCCACATTCACATCCACATATGTATTCTTCTGTACTTTTCCTCATGATTTTATACTACACATGAATCAATAAATAAATGCCATGAACTATAGGATGCACCATTTGGTAATGTACCACTGAGAAAGAAAAATTATCCCAGTAAAAGAGAATAATAGAAGCCCCCAACTTCAAGGCAGGAAACCAAAGGGCCACATCTCAGTGTTAGGTAAACGGGAAGTAAACTCTCAGTGAAAAAATGAAAGTACCCTTTGTGCTTTACCTGGACTCTGGGAGAAAGGAGAAAACAATGAAAATCTCTCCTGAGAGTTTGATCGGAAACTAATCATCACACAGACCTGTGGCCTGAATTCACACAACCAGTGAGATTCTTATAAAAGTAAAGCTGCGCCAATAGAATTTAATGTAATGTGGCCTCAGTTTAGTGATACCCCTGCAGGTGACCCACAGGAGCAAACACAAACCCTTTTGGTGCTAACAGTCATTATCAGACCATCATTTGTAAGATGAATCCAAAGTGCAGAGAGTTGAAACAGGGAGAAAGTATTAAATATATGAAATACATGGATTTTATGGTTTTCATTGTAAAAAGGTTTTCACGTTTCTCTGTTTTACTATTGTCATTTAACAATAGCTTTCAAAGCACCTTCTATGACAACAACATAGCTCAATTTATCCTCCTTGATGGCTGAAAGATCCTGCACAGGGTAGATGAATCTGTCCCTGCAGCCATCTTTGTATTGATAGACATTTTGTTTCCTTCTTGTTTTCTTCTTTCTTTTACATATATATATTCTTAGGTTCTGATCATTTTCCTTTTATGACATGGCATCTGAGGAGTAGGTTCAGGGGTCTATGTATTTTTAAATTTAATTAGATGTTTCCCATAGTATATAAAAGTACACTCGCCCCCACATCCCCAGCAGCAAGAGTTGTCATCCTCTTTAACTTTTGGCCTTCTTTTCTGAACCCATGAAGGCACCTCTTGCTCTCCTGTAGATCAAGGAGAAATACTTAGAGGATGAAAAGTGAGCTTTCATGTCCATTTTGTCTCTGTCACTTTAATCTAGGAAATAGAGGCCAGGTCAAAAGGCCACTGTGCCTGTCCTTCTCGCGGGGGCAAAATCACATGAGCTCTCTGATCCTATGAACTGCAACAGCTTTAGTCACTGCCCATGTCACAGGGACACACCTGTGCACAAAAGACTCAAGGGCTAGGCCAAGTTTGATATACTATTCCACCATTATCCTGAGCACACACTTTGGGGTCTGAAGGAAACTGGAAGCCACACTGGTCAGATGAATACAAGGTGACATCGTTGGGGAAAAAAGGATTCCATGGGGAGAGTCTGTGGCCTCCAATAAAAGGGAAGGTTATTGCTCCCCCAAATGAAAATCCTATTTAAAGACAATATGTCAGTTTGAGACCAGCCTGAGCCAGAGAAAGACCTCATCTCTAAAAACAGCTGGGCATTGAGGCAAGCACCTGTTGGAGCTACTCTGGAGGCTGCGGCAAGAGAATTGCTTGAGCCCAAGAGTTTGAGGTTGCTGTGAGCTGTGACACCTAGACACTCTACCTAGGGTAACTTTGTCTCAAAAAAAAAAGACAACATGTGGTCCTCAGACCACATCCCTCTTTCGTCACTTTTGATCACAAGGATTAGATGAGAAATGGTAAAAGAATATCAATGATAGTTCAGAAATGAAGATTCAATTTACTTAGGACTGAGAGCAATCATTTCCTTGCCATTAATATGCCTTAAAAAATAATTTGAGTTGCATGGAAGATATTTTTCAAGTCTCTGCTGCCACCCACAGGTTGAGGTGGCAACAGTGGGATAAAATCCTCAACAGCATTCATGAAAATTACACTCTAAATTGACTTATATAATTATTGTTATACTGTATTTACATAATTTTTATTGTGTGCATATTTACACACACACAGGCATGTGGTGGGTGATGAATAAACAAGGTATCACTTAAATACACTCCAGGTTTGGCACTTTTCCATAGCAAGTAAATCAGTATCATCAAAATTGGAGTTGCCATTTAATTAAGCTTGTGTATGAATAGTCCCATGGCCTTCTGAGACATCTATGTCTCACTGAGCCAGTCTGGATTGTTATGGTAAAGGGACAGCATTTAAGAGGATGGAGATGTTGCAAATGAGACCAAATTACAAAGGCTTCTGTCTAGGAGGAAAGCATTGCAATATTCCTCTAACTGTGGATAAAAATTCTTTTCAGTTGAAGATCAGGCTGAGATTGAACACACCCAGTATTTCATGAGGTTGATATTATCCCCACCATTTTTCAGGTAGAAATAAGATCCTCCCAAATCAATTATTCGCCTTTCCAAGGCTTCCCTCAACCAGCAACAACAACCATTCACTCGGAGCTTTGTAACCAAGGTTGATTTTTTCAAAATAACATATTAATGATAATGTTTTTAATTATATGAGATGGTAAGATGACACCCAAAAATAATTCCTGTTTAAGGGAGTATTTTCATATAGAGAACCTATTGTTTCAGGAAATATCCTTCGCTTGAAGACCTTAACTCTCAAATAGCATCTTCCATGCAAATAGTCATAGCACTTCCCACAATAGCCAGTGAATTCCAACCTGATGACTGAGCAAGATAAGCCTCAACACCCACATCGGTCCACATCTGCCTCTACCAAATCACTCCAGTGACAGAAAAACTTGCACATTCTGCACATCCAGTTATCACTAATTTGGAAAATAAACAATGTCATTCTTACATCAATAGAAAATAGTCTGAAATTCCAGTCTCTAAATTAGCAGGACTAAGCTTTCAATGAAACAATCACAAAATATCTGATAGCCACTCCTTCCCAAAGTCTGGGTTATAACTAGATGACATCTCATGAGGGACATCTCCATCGTGGGTTGGGAGGTGATATGCCCAACTCAGGCCAGGCACTTTCCAGTCTTTCATCATTAGGGTTTCAAAAAAATGTACAGTCCAGACTGACCCAGGCCATCTGGCTATATTGCATGTCCTTGGCAGAAGTCACACAATGGCTCCAATCTGGGAAACATCGTGAGAGGCTCAGCATAGAGAGTCCAGAGCCAGACTTGAGTCCAAATCCTGTCCCTTCCACCTTCCTAACTGTAACTTTGGGCAAATTATTTAACCTCTTTGTGCCTCATATAATTTAGCTGTTGAATGGTGAAAATAGTGTCATTCTCACAGAATATTTCTGAAGATTGAAATCCATTAATACACTTTTCTAGAACTGTGTCCAACATTTTATGTTCTTTGATGTATCTCCTCCATACAATCCTCCTTAGAGGTTACACTAGTTTGCAGCCCCACCCCCCAACAGTGTATAAGAGTTCCTTTCTTTCTGTATCCACCCCCAATGTCTATTCTTTTGGGACTTTTTAATACAAGCCATTCTCATTGAGTTAGATGATATTTCACCATGGTTTTTGATTTGCATTTCCCTAGTGATTAGAAACTCTGAGCATTTTTCATGAGTCTATTAGTCATTAGTCTGTCTTCATTTGAAAAGTTTCTGTTCATGTCTTTCACCCACTTTTTAATGGGGTTGTTTGGTTGTTTCTTGCTGATTTGCCATTGGATCCAGCAATCCCACTTCTGGGGATATACCCCAAAGAAAAATGGTCATTTTGTTAAAAGAATACCTTCACTTGATAGCAGCACAATTCACAATCATAAAGACGTGGAAACAAGTCAAGTGTCCACTAATACAGAAATGGATTAATAAAATGTGATATATGCATACGATGGAGTACTATTTGGCCATAAAAAATGGTGATCTAGTATTCTTTGTGACGACCTGGAGGGAATTAGAAATCATTCTTCTAAGTGAAATATCATAAAAACAGAGAAACAAACACATGTACTCAATACAAAACTGGAACTAATCCATCAACACTTAAGTTCACATATGGAAGTAAATCTCAATGAAAGTCAGGCTCATGGAGGATGGAGTAGGAAGGGATGAGTAAATTCACCCCTATTGGGTACAGTGCCCCCTATCTGGGGAGAGGGCATGTGTATAATTTTGATTCAATCTATACAAAAATAAAGTATGTAAACACAACATGGGTACCCCCCTCATAGTCTGAAGTTATTTTTTAAATTTTTAAAAAAAGAAGTGTGTCCAATACATAGTAATCTCTATGAATATTAACTTTTAAAATTGTTACCCGAAGATAGTACATTTTAAAAAATAAATAAAAAAAAACCAGCTCAAACTAAGCATGGGAACTTGGGAGAGGGGAAGAAGCCCACAGAACAAAATTGACTACAATAATTTCCTGACTTTAAGTAATGTGACGCTTTTGCATCAGGGAAGGTTACAAGCAGGGCACTCTGAAGACTTCTGTGGGAGGCCAGCACCTGTACAAGTTGGGAAAATTGGCTCTAGCCTGGAGGAACTCAGCCTGCCGCATTCCAAGTACTAATGCTCATTGCCATTTTTTCCCTTAAGTTAAAAGTTTAAATTGGCCCATGTCATGTTAACCTAAGTCAGAACCTCTACTTTAAAGTTCAGAATTCAATTAGCAGGGACAAGTAATTACTTTTACCTCACTGGCAGGCGATATTCTTCAGAGAGATGAAGTTCATACTTCACTTCTGGCAAGAGTTCCAAGATCTGTTGCTGCAGACCTTGACTCCTGCACACTTGGCCAGAGGCCAGACTGAGCCCTGATGAACCCCAGCTGCTGCCGATAGACACCCTCTCACCCAGCAATAGAAACACAGATCTCTTATCCTCTGGGATGGGACCTCTTGGAGCTCTGGCTGGCAAAATATGCAGAATGTTTTGCTAACAGCTTTTCCACTCAACCCTCTGGAATGGTCACCTGTTAATATTTATTCACATCAATAATTCTGAGAGTGTGTGTGGATGGCTGCTTTTGACAGCTGAGCCCTGTGTGGCTCATGCTTCATACCTGGAAGGAGAGGTCCTGAGTGTGAGTCCTCACTGTGCCATTCACTGATGTGTAACTTGGAGCAATTCACTTCATTTCCACAAGCCTTGGTTTCCACCACGTATAAATGAAACTCTTAGTATCTTCCTTCTGGACATGGTCGGCAATTAGATGAGGTCATTTAAGTAAGAAGACCTGGAAATATATAAAGGCTTGCTGTTATTCTGTAGGGTCAGTTTCAAACAAATATCTAAAGGAATGATTTTTAAATTCCCCCAACTCTATCTGGCAAGCGATTTGATGGTAGGTGATGTCTTTCATCTCTAGCACAATAACTGAGACACAATAAAAATTTGATAAAAGCTTACTGAAGGGCTCGGTGCCTGTGGCTCAATCGACAAAGGTGCCAGCCACGTACACCTAAGGTGGCGGGTTCGAATCCCCAGCCCGGGCCCGCCAAACAACAATGATGGCTGCAACCAAAAAATGGCCGGGCGTTGTAGCGGGCGCCTGTGGTCCCAGCTACTTGGGAGGCAGAGGCAGGAGACTCGCTTGAGCCCGGGAGTTGAAGGTTGCTATGAGCTGTGATGCCAGGGCACTCTACCCAGGGGGATAGCTTGAGGCTCCGTCTCAAAAAAAAAAAAAAAAAGTTCCATTATTCTGTCAATGAATGTTCTGCTTTCTCTCTCTTCTTTTCTACCTCTTTAACTATCTGAGTTATTTCAAGAGCTTTGTCCTCTATCTCTGAGATTCTTTCTTCTGCATGGTCTAATCTGTTGTTGATACTTTCTATTGCATCTTTAAGTTCCCTAATTGACTGCTTCAGTTCCTTGAGCTCTGCTATATCCTTTTTATATTGTTCATATCATTCATCTCTTATTTGATTCTGTTTTTGGATTTCCTTTTGATTATTTTCCACCTTATCAGCAGTTTTCTTCACTGTTTCCATCATTTCCTTCATTGTTTTCATCATCTATATTCTAAATTCCCCTCTGTCATTTGTAACATTTCTTTTTTTTTTTTTTTTTTTTTTGAGAAAGAGCCTCATGTTATCCCCCTGGGTAGAGTACCATGGCATCACGGCTCACAACAACCTCCAACTCCTGGGCTCAAGCGAGTCTCCTGCCTCAGCCTCCTAAGTAGCTGGGACCACAGGTGCCTGCCACAACGCCGGCTATTTTTTGGTTGCAGCCGTTATTATTGTTTGGCAGGCCTGGGCTGGATTTGAACCCACCACCTTAGGTGTATGTGACTGGCGCCTTAGCCACTTGAGCCACAGGCACCAAGCCTATAACATTTCTTAATAGGTGGAATCCCCTGCAGTAGCTACCTCACAGTCCCTTAGGGTACTGCTCTGGACTGTTTTTTCATGTTGCCAGAATTTTTCTAATCCTTCCTCATGAGTGTTTTCTTTGATCTATTTCCTTGCCTTCATTTTCCTTTTACTTCCTCTTGCTCTTTAAGTGCCTCTGGCCTAAGGTTCCAATGAGTCTTTTTGGTACAGGACCAAAAGGATGAGAAGATTGAAGAGCAAGAAGGGAAAAAATATTAAAAAAAAAAAAAAGAAAGAAAGAAAAAAGATAAATAAGAGGGGGTGAGTAAAAGGGAATATTGACAAAAAGAAGAGAAGCACAGAAAGAGGGAGTTGGGAATAATAAAGGTGTGCAGTAGGGTACTTTGACCCAACCTTAGAAACCCCCCCAACCTCTGCAGATGCTGGGTTGGGTGGTTCCCTTGAGGTCAGTAGCTCTTTGCCATCCTGTTAAGACATAGTACCCCACCTCCACCAAATAGGAAAGACAAAAATAGTATAAATCAAACCAGTACAAACAAACAGAAAACCTTACGGGATAAAGTTGGGGGAAAAAAACCACATAATAGGGGCAGAAACACTAGCAAAAATGAAGTTCTTATTATTAAAGAAGGCAACAGTGGAAAATTATATTCAAACTAGAAGAATGAAGAAAGAAAAGGAAAAAAAAGAAAAATCTAGAGGGAAAATGTTGAAAAAAAAATCCAAAGCAGTATATATTTCTTGCTGAATTTTGTCTGGGCAACAGTGGTCTTCTGGGGTATGAGATGTATGAGATAGAGACTGGAGGCCTCTGCTGATTTCTTAAACCCCACAGGGTTGAGAGCCTAAATGTCTCCTTAGGTCGCTTAAAAGACACTTTAAACCGTTAATCTTGGCTAAGCAGAAGCTTTCCCAGCAAAGCACTTGTCACTGGTATCTTTCCTGAAGTGGCTGCCTGCTTATCCATTGCGCCAAAACTGGTCTCACTGTATGCCCCTGAGGGCTGAGGCTGCAAGGCAGCCCTGGTACTGCCAAACACTGAAATCTCCACTCTTCCCCAGCATCTCAGTCCCAGCCTTTGGCACCCCTCAGTCACTAGATTACTCGCCCAAGGTCTCCCAACCGGAGACTCGTTCTGCTACCCTAAGGGAGGAGCCTGCTAGGGCAATTCTCTCACAGTGGCTGCTCACAGCGCCCACAGCTGAATAATATTAGCTCTGTTCTGGCTCAGTCGCTCAGTCCAGGGCCCTAGACAATGCTTAAAGTCATCCGCACTCTCACCCAAGTTCTCTCAGGGTAGTTCAACCAAGTGCCTTAGTCCAGAAAAACAAAACAGCCCACAGGGAAGGCACTGCTGTTGTAATTACAGTCGTGGCAGCCACGGCCTCAGACCAAACAAACACAACCACTTGCCAGTTCTCCACTGCTTTTTTCCTCCTCCTGGGGTCCAGAAGTCTCTTGCTGACTTCCTGTGTCCCCAAAGGGATATTTCCATGCAGAGCCTGCAGGCCAGAGATGCCTAGAGTCTTGGCTCTCCAATCCACCGTGCCCAGTTGCAGAGAAGCTTTTACTTGGCCACCATCTTGCTCCCTCAGCTGAGATTTCTTGTTTAATAGTTATTTACTTGGCACTCTGATTTCAAATCATTTTAATATTGTCTATGTACTTTGTCTTTAAATGTAATCATATTTTTATCCGAAAACTTTAGACCAAATTATGATCTGTTATAGTCATTGTTTTAACTGACAACATGAAAAATCTTATTTTTATTTGAGATTGTTAAATTTTCTTCATCATTTCTTTGTAGGATAAGAATGCATTACATCTGTTTTCTGTAAATGGCAAGTATCTAGGATCTCAAGTCCTAAAGGAACAAGTATCAGATATATGTATAGTTGGAGAACACATTGTCACAGGCAGCTTACAAGGATTCTTGTCTATAAGAGATCTCTACAGGTAAATAATACAAGTTATTGAAATATCACTTTTAAAAAGATGGGAGTGAGACAGGCTTGGGGGCTCACACCTATAATCCCAACACTTGGGAGGCTGAGGCATGTGGATTGCCAGAGCTCACAGGTTTGAGACTAGCCTGAGCAAGAGCAAAACCCCATCTCTAAAAAGTAGCTGGGCATTGTGGCAGGCACTTGTAGTCCCAGCTACTTGGGAGGTTGAGGGAAGAGAATCACTTTAGCCCAAGAGTTGAAAGCTGTGAGCTGTGACGCCATGGCACTCTACGGATGACAACAAAGTGAGACTCTGTCTCAAAAAATAAAATAAAATAAAAATTAAAAAATGGCAGTACTTCTAGTCTAGAGTAGAAATAAAGAATCTAAGATTTATGATCTTTTGATGTATCATTTATTATAAAAAATTGTTCTTTTGGCTCAGCACCTGTAGCTCAGCGGCAAGGGTGCCAGCCACTTACACTGGAGTTGGCAGGTTCAAATCCAGCCTGCCAAAAACAATGACAACTAAAACAAAAAAACAGCTAAGCATTGTGACAGGCACTTGTAGTCCCAGCTACTTGGGATGCTGAGGCAAGAGAATTGCTTAAGCTTAAGAGTTTGAGGTTGCTGTGAGCTGTGATGCTACAGTACTCTACACAGGGTGACATAGTGAGACTCTGTCTCAACAAAAAAACAAAAACAAAATTCTTCTTTTGGCAGTTATTAAAAAATGAGGGAGCTAAAGTCATTTCAGATTAGTAAATAAAATATATATACATTTAAAAATATGTTAAGTGGCGCCTGTGACTCAAAGGAGTAGGGTGTTGGCCCCATATACCAGAGGTGGTGGGTTCAAACCTGGCCCCGGCCAAAAACTGCAAAAAATAAATAAATAAATAAAAATATGTAGAAGAGGCTGAGGAACAATCTAACTGTCCTTGCTCCTTTTTTTAAAAAAAGAAAGAATGAAAAATATGTAGAAAATTTTACATTTTATATATATATATGTATGTATGTATATATATATAAGCACAATTAAAACAATTATTAAATACGTAGAGCCAGAAAAAATTTTTTATAGTGCCAAGCTATGGAAGTTGAAGTTTAACATTTGTCCAAATGATGGCTAGAATTTTTAAGAAACCAAGTTTTTTAATTATAACAAAACAAACAAAATGTTTTTAGGGGCTTAGCACCTGTAGCTCAGTGTGTTGGGTGCCAGCCACATACACCAAAGCTGGTGAATTCAAGCCCAGCCCAGGCCTGCTAAACAACAATGACGACTACAACCAAAAAATAGCTGGGTGTTGTGGTGGGCGCCTGTAGTCCCAGTTACTTGTGAGGCTGAGGCAAGAGAACACAAGAGTTTGAGGTTGCTGTGAGCTATGATGCCATGGCACTCTACCGAGAGAGACATAGTGAGACTCTGTCTCAAAAATAAATAAATAAATAAATAAATAAACTGTTTTTAGGATTAACATATTTTGTCTATGTTTGTGCACATGGGTATATAAAATTGGTAGGGGAATCTTTTTTTTTTTTTGTTAGAGACAGTCTCACTTTGTCGCTCTTGATAGAGTGCAGCAACCTCTGCACTTGATAGAGCTCACAGCAACCTCTGGCTCTTGGGCTTAGGTGATTCTCTTGCCTCAGCCTCCCAAGTAGCTGGGACTACAGTCGCCCACCACAACACCGGCTATCTTTTTTTTTTTTTTAATGTAGAGACAGAGTCTCACTTTATCACCCTTGGTAGAGTGCTGTGGTGTGACACAGCTCACAGCAACCTCTAACTCCTGGGCATAGGCATTCTCTTGCCTCAACCTCCCAAGTAACTGGGACTATAGGCCCCCACCACAATGCCTGGCTATTTTTTGTTGCAGTTTGGCTGGGGCTGGGTTCGAACCCACCACCCTCAGTATATGAGGCCGGGGCCCTACTCAATGAGTCATACAAACTGCCTGGTAGGGGAATCTTTTATTGTTTAATTGGGTGAAAGAGGAATTAGTTTGTTGTTTTTCATGTGTACATAAATACATGAACCTTAATTACGTAAGGCACTGTTAGTCCATGTGTGCTCAAAATACATTTATTATGACTTATTTATACTCTTCAAACTATCTTGAATATCCCATAGAATTTTTTCGTTTTTCTTTTAGAGACAGGGTTTGATATTAGCACCCAGAATAGGATTCATAGCTCACTATAACCTCAAACTCTTGGGCTGAAGTGATCCATCTGCCTCAGCCTCCTCAGTAGCTAAGTCCACTGCCGCACCTGGCTAATTTTTATATTTTTTGCAGTAATGGTGTCTCACTATGTTGCTTAGTCTAGTCTTGAACTCCTGGCCTATAGCCAACCTCCTACCTCAGCCTCCCAAAGCACTGGTATTACAGGCATAAGCCACTGCACCCAACCTTCCTCCTTATTTTGTGTTTTCCTTATTTTTGTTATTCTTTGTTAAGTGGTAGAGCATTGAGTATTCTAGTCCTATCAGATTACTGTTAGAATATCAAATTAGAAAAATTAATGGGGCTGGGAGTGATGGTTAATGCCTGTAATCCTAGCACTCTGGGAGACCAAGGCAGGTGGATTGCTTGAGCTCAGGAGTTGGAGACCAGCCTGAGCAAGAGAAAGAACTCATCTTTAAAAAATAGCCAGGTATTGTGGTGGGTACTTATAGTCCCAGCTACTTGAGAGAG
The DNA here is from genome assembly GCA_963574575.1 of Galagoides demidoff. Taxonomy (NCBI): domain Eukaryota; kingdom Metazoa; phylum Chordata; class Mammalia; order Primates; family Galagidae; genus Galagoides; species Galagoides demidoff. The sequence continues at coordinate 30,518 of CAUYQV010038587.1, read as the reverse complement.
TGAGGCAAGAGGATCACATGACCCCAAGAGTTGGAGGGTGCTGTGAGTTAGGGCGCCACATCCCTGTACTAAGGGTGACAAAGTGAGACTCTGTCTCAAAAAAAAAAAAAAAAGGGATACAGTCAGGACAAGGCTAGAACAAATACCCACTGATAATCTGAAGCCCAGAGAATGGTGACTGGTGTAAGAGCTTTATTTCCAACTGTTTTAGGAAGGACATTAAATAGAAGAAGGTAGTTAATATCCACATGGAATCCTGCCCAAACTGCTTTTTTTCTTATACAGTCTATTTGCCTCATATAAATAATGAATGTAAATAATGTGAGGTGAAAATATGTAACAATAAAGTGGATTGGAAAATAGGAGAACGAGAGTAAGGGTCTCTAGAGAGAGAGGACAATTTTTTTTTCCAGATAGTCTCACTGTGTTGCCCAGGCTAGAGTTCCATGGCTTCAGTCTAGCTCACAGCACCCTCAAACTCCTGGGCTCCAGCAGTCTTCCTGTTTCAGCCTTCTGAGTAGTTGGGACTACAAGTGCCCGCCACAACTCCTATCTGATTATTCTATGTTTAGTAGAGACAGCGTCTGACCCTTGCTCAGGCTGGTCTCCAACTCAAAGGTCAAATGATCCTTCCACCTCTGCCTCCCAAGTATGAGGCAGTTTGACTGTACCCAGTCAAAAATAATTTTTATATATGAGGTTGATGGTTGCTTTATTAATATTTTGCTTACATATGGTTAGAAGAAAGTTAGATATTGAAAATAGAGAAAAGATGTATTAAGTATTTTTTATAATGCTGTAAATGTGAGAGCCCTTAGTCTCTTAGACTTTCTGAACCTAAATTCCCACATCTGTAAGACTAGAATGCAATACTATATGATCTTTTTTTTTCCAGGTATAGTTCTTTGAATCTATTATATATCCATGTAATTATGTCTATATTTTTTGTTTCTCTTCTAGTTTGAATCTCAGCATCAGCCCATTAGCCATGCGATTGCCTATCCACTGTGTTTCTGTAACCAAAGAATACAGCCATATTCTTGTAGGTTTAGAAGACGGCAAATTGATTGTAGTGGGTGTTGGCAAGCCAGCTGAGGTAAAACCTAACATCAGTAATTTCATTTCTCATACTTTTGGGGATCCTTTTGGTTTTCCTTTGTTCCAACTGAATCAGAAGTCTCCATTATGGATAAACAAGTTAAAAAACAAATTTGATTTTTCAAAGGACAGTAAATGAAGAGAGGATAAAGCTGTTACTTAAGAGTAATGTTTATCTTATGATATAATTGAAGGTATACATTTGGCAGTTTTTGTCTTACTACTATATATGAATAAGGAAATTCTTTTCTTCTAAATCTAAATTTAAGACCACTCCTTCGATTTTCAATAGAAAAAGCCCTTACAAAGAAATGAAATATAGACTCAATAAAACTAGTTACTTTAATTTAACAAATACCCAGCAGGACTACATATCAGTTGTCCTTTTGTACAAGTATCCACATATAATGTGAACCACAACTTTTACTTTGAACCACAACTATCTACATATAACATGCTTATTCTCAATTTCTTATGATAACTATAAATTTACTTGCTAATGGTTTCTCAGTTACCAAATATTAAGATACTATAAATCTAACTCTTGTTTCTAGGAAAAAATTAGTGGCTGTACTCTAAGTAATTTAGTGATTCTTGTAAATAATTTTATTGCATAGAGTTAAATTAAGCATTGCATATTTTTTGAGTCACTTTTGGTCTTTTCTGAGAAACCTAACAATATGGCATCTAGTTGTTTTAAAGGAAGAAATTACTATCACGCTGTCAATGGTTATAATAAATCTATAACAGGTTATAGGAACCCTTTTGTTTTATAAATATGTATTTTGAGATTTCTTTATTACTTATACACATACCTTTTCCAGGACATTTTCATAAAAAATAGGTCTTATTAAGACACCTGCAACATTTAGTTTAAAATCTAACAGTTTCCCAAACATTGTTAGTAACTCTGTGTCTTAGTATTTTGCTTGTATTTAAAACATTTTAAGCACGTTACATTCAACAGTGAGATTCTTGATTAATGAATTTCCTAAATAATCTGTCCTCTGCTAATATGATGATTACAGAAGAACTCATCTCAAACTTTACTCTTTTGAGTATATTTCACTTTCTGTAGTTTAAATGCCTTTCAAATTTGCATGCTTTCCTCTTGCATTATGTAAGTTTGTCAATTTCTGATTTTACTTACTTTTTAAAAATGAAATGACCGTTATATTTCTATCACTCCATAGAATTGAAGGGGAAAATAATACCTACATTTGTTTTCTTTTAAAAATTGATAGGGGGCGGTGCCTGTGGCTCAAAAGGGTAGGGTGCCAGTCCCGTATGCTGGAGGTGGCGGGTTCAAACCCAGCCCTGGCCAAAAAATGCAAAAAAAAAAAAAAAAAAGTGATAAGGAAGAACACCTAAGCAGCTTCATTGTATAGACCTAAATTAGTATTTTGTAGTATTTACCAAATAAGTTTGGTAATAGGCCAACCTTGAAAGAGTTGTCTGGTCTATATCACGTAGAATCTGAATTGTATATACGGTAGAACCTCTGTAAGTTGACTACCCAAGGGTCTGTAATAAACCGTTCAATATATAGAGATGATCAACATAAGGACCTAGGCATACTGTACTGACACGTAAGTGTGGTACATGTCCAGGATATAAAAACTAGGTCAACTTAAGGAGGTCATCAACTATGGAAGTTCTACTGTAGTGTATATATGTATTGTGTGAATGGGAATTGTTAATAAAAGTTGTTTTGGGGAGGATTAGAGGTTTTTTTATTTTGTTTTATTTTTGTTTTTGTGACAGAATTCTACATTGGGTAGAGTGCCTTGGCATCATAGCTCACAGCAACCTGAAACTCTTGGGCTCAAACAGTCATCTTGCCTCAGCCTCCCCAGTAGCTAGGATTACAGGCTCCTGCCACAAGGCTCAGCTAATTTTTTTTTGGTAGAGACAGGGTCTCACTCTTGCTCAGGCTGGTCTCGAGCTCTTGAGCTCAAGCAGTCCACCCGCCTCGGTCTCCCAGAGTGCTAGAATAGGCATAAGCCACTATACCCAGCCAATATGAATATTTTCTATTTATATTTTCAGAGGTATTGGCTAAGTTATGAATCTTCTTTAGTAGATTTAATACTTAGAATCATGCATAATTAGAATATAATTCATTCTATAAATATGTAGTGTAATATATTAGATTGATAATCAGTTATGAACGATTTCTATTTCATGATCTGTTTTTATGTAAAACAATATCTTAATTAGTATATATGTTCTTAGACTCTTTTTTTTTTTTTTTTTTTTTGCCTGGGGCTGGGTTTGAACCCACCACCTCTGGCATATGGGGCTGGCACCCTATCCTTTTGAGCCACAGGTGCCACCCAGTATATATGTTTTTAAATTGTGTATCACTTTTATATATTATTCTGTCAGTGTAAAATTCATATTTATTTATTTACTTTTTTTTTTTTTTTGAGACTGAGTCTCACTCTATTGCCCAGGCTAGAGTGCTGTGGCATCATAGCTCACAAGAACTTCAAACTCTTGGGCTCAAGCGATTCTCTTGCCTTAGACTCCTGACTAGCTGGCACTACAGGCGTCTGCCATAATGCCCAACTCTTTTTAGAGACGGAGTCTCACTCTTGCTCAGGCAGTCCACCCACTTCCATCTCCCAGAGTGTTGTTAGGATTATAGGTGTGAACCACTGAACCTTGCCTGAAGTTCATATTTATAAATCAGATGGCAATGCAGTAGTAAGCTAGTGGAGATATGTATTTCTTTTTTTTTTTTTGAGAAAAAAAGCTGTCCCCCTGGGTAGAGTGCTATGACATCACAGCTCACAGCAACCTCCAACTCCTGGGCTCAAGCAAGTCTCTTGCCTCAGCCTCCCAAGTAGCTGGGACCACAGGTGCCCACCACAATGCCTGGCTATTTTTTTTGGTCGCAGCCATCATTGTTGTTTGGCAGGCCGAGCTGGATTCGAACCTGCCACCTTAGGTATATGTGGCTGGTGCCTTAGCCACTTGAGCCACAGGCACTGAGATATGTATTTCAGAAGATATATCTGGAAATGAAAATGCCAAAGCCACTAATATTCTTTGTATGCTGTTTATCTTTTATCACACAATAAATGTACCCTACAAGAATGACCATTAAGGCTTGGCGCCTGTGGCTCAAGTGGCTAAGGCGCCAGCCACATACCCCTAAGGTGGCGGGTTCAAATCTAGCCCGGGCTGCCAAACAACAATGATGGCTGCATCCAAAAAAAAATAGCCAGGTGTTGTGGTGGGTGCCTGTGGTCCCAGGCTATTTGGGAGGTGGAGGCAGGAGACATGCTTGAGCCTAGGAGTTGGAAGTTGCTGTGAGCTGTGATGCCAAGGCACTCTACCCAGGGGGACAGCTTGAGGCTCTGCCTCAAAAAAAAAAAAGAATGACCATTAAGAAAAGATAGCAGGCCAGGCATACTGACTGACATCTGTAATCCTAGCACTGACATCTATAATCCTAGCACTCTGGATGGCTGAGGTAGGTAGATTGCTTGAGCTCAGGAGTTGGAGACCAGCCTGAGCAAAAGTGAGACCCTGTCTCTACTATAAAGAAAAAAACTAGCCAGGCATTGTAGGGGATGCCTATAGTCCTAACTACTCCAGAGACTGAGACAGGTGGATTGCTCAAGCCCAAGAGTTTGAGGTTGTCATGAGCTATGACACCATGGCACTCTACCTGGGTCAACAGAGTGAGACTTTGTCTCACAAATAAAAAAACAAACACAAAGGTAACAGGAATTACCATTAAAAAGCAGATTGTACTTGGGAAAGTAATTACAACAAAGCACATGGATTTTTTTTCTTTGTTTTATTTAAGGCAGGATCTCGCTCTGTTTCCTGGGCTAGAGTGCAGTGGCATCATCATAGCTTACTACAACCTCCAACTCTTGGGCTAGAGTGATCCTCCTGCCTCAGCCTCCGGAGTAGCAGGAACTAAAGTTATATACCACCACTTCCAGCTAATTTTTTCTATTTGTTTGTAGAGATGAGATCTGGCTATGTTCCTAATCTAATCTTAAACTCATGACCTCAAGTGATCCTCCTGCCATGGCCTACCAAAGTCCTAGGATTATAGGCATTAGCCATCATGCTTGGCCTACATATAGGTTTTTTTTTCCTCACCTAGATGTATAAGCACTTTTAAATGACATTTATTCACTGATCAAATTAATATTTGATTAATAATTATTATGTGCTGGGAAGAGCTGTAGGTGGTAACAAATTTAAGGGTGAAGAGAATGTGATTCTTACCTTCAAAGGGCTTATGGTATTCTTGTTTTCTAAATTACTTTTGCCATTCTGTTGTCACATATTTTTTGAAAGTCATATCCAAATATTTTTAAATGAGGGTGGGCAGGGTGGCTCATGCCTATAATCCTAGCACTCTTGGAGGCCAAGGTAGACGGATTGCTTGAGCTCAGAAGTTCAAGAACAGCCTGAGCAAGAGTGAGACCCCGTCTCTACTAAAAGTAGAAAAACCAGCTGAACGTGGTGCTGCAGGCCTGTAGTCCCAGCTACTAGGAGGCTGAGGCAAGAGCATTGCTTAAGTCCAGGAATTTGAGGTTGCTGTGAGCTGTGATACTACAGCAGTCTAGGTTGGACCAACAAGGTGAGACTGTCTCAAAAAAGTTATTTTTGGTTATTTTATTTTCATTGAAACATTATTTTGGGCTCAGTGCTTGTAGCACAGTGGTTATGACACCAGCCACATGCTGGTGGGTTCAAACCTGGCCCAGGCCAGCTAAACAACAATGACAGCTGCAACAAAAAATGGCCAAGCCAGCTAAACAACAATGATAGCTGCAACAAAAAATGGCCAGGTGTTGTAGTGGGTGCCTGTAGTCCCAGCTACTTAGAAGGCTGAGGCAAGAGAATCACTTAAGCCCAAGAGTTTGAGATTGCCATGAGCTGTGACGCCATGGCATTCTACTGAGGGTGACAAAGTGAGACTCTGTCTCCAAAAAAAACCCCAAAACCATTATTTTGCTTTGTTCTTATCTTTAGGCTACATAATTTGCATTAATAATGATACTGCAAATACAAGGAAAGAAAACCCCAAACCCGTGTCTTGTTACCTATATTATAGTTTTTATATATATGTATGTGTAGATATATATACACACATTTAGAAGCTTATTTTAATGAAGTGAAATATTTTTGATAATATGTTAAAAAAAGGAAAATGGTAATTTTTATATAACTGGGATATTTAAATTTAACTTGTTAAGTATCATAAATATCATTTTTAAACTTAAGTTTAAAAGATACAGATATGACTTATCATTGTCATCCTTTCTCAAATGATGAGCCATAATAAATGTAGAAGTCTTCATTATAAATCTTCAAAATGTTAATGATTCTGCTAACAACTTTCTAATGCGCTCTACAAAATCAGTGTCTTATTTATTAATTTCATTTATTCTTTTTTTTTCTTAACATTCTTTATTTCTCTGGATTACTTTAAACAGATGCGTTCGGGTCAGCTTTCTCGAAAATTGTGGGGATCTAGCAAGCGGCTCAGCCAGATTTCAGCTGGAGAAACTGAATATAATACTCAAGATTCCAAGTGATTGTTATTTCCATCTTCTGTCATGGATAAATGAAACTTGATTTATTGCTTTGTGATTTTAGCCATCTCTCTCAACTCTCCAAATTGTTGTAACACTTTTATTTCTGAAAATCATTTAGAGATCACGACAATTTGGTATGGTATACATATATAGAGGCAAACATAGTGTATTACTCCCCACTTAAAATTTCTGCTTAGCATTCGTGAATCCATTCTTATTAAATAATTCTTGGTCTACAGTACAATGTCTTTGAAAAAATACATTTGATTAGATTTAGTGACCCATTCCTATACATCATTAAATCTATATATCTATTAAAACTTTCAATATAGGAAATTAGGTTCAATTTACTTACTAGTCTAAATGGCAAAATTTAAGATATTTTTAATAAAAGAATTTAAAAAGTGGGACAGTTGAGAGACATGGTTTTTAATGCATTGTTTAGTTAATCATTTTCCTACTTACTGACCACCACGTAAAGAATGTATTCATTTATTTATGAAACTCCTGATTGGAGGAAATATTTTAAAGGTAATCTATTGTATACTTGGAGTTTGAAAACTCAATATAAGTTCCAGGTTTGCATAGTAAGATTAAAATAAGAATAATGAAACTGGTACATTGGCTTATTCCATTTCTAATTAGTATGTTACTAATAGAATTTATGGAGACGTAAATTATCTTTAATAAAAGTTGAACAGGAATAAGAGAAATTAGAGATACATTTTCCAAATGTATTTCATTAATATAATTCAGCTAAAATGTGATTGTGATTTTCTTAAGTCCTTTAAGTAGCATTTCCAGCACAGTTTACATTGGCAAAGCTCAAAATTTCTTGGCTTTTTCATTATTAAGCAAATACTATATTTTTCTCTAATAATTAGAAGAGTTAGCAATAACAACCAAATATGTGAGTTTTAAATTTTTACTTAGGATATCTGTGTGATGAATGCATTGAGAATATAAGCATAACTTAAAGTAATCACGTAAGAAAACACATTTCTATTTTATGCTATAGATAACTTTTAGAATTATAGCTAATTTTATTACACATAATTAAAAATTGCATTATGCTTTATTATTCAAGATTTTAAAGTAAAAGGCTGACTGGTATAATTAGCAGTTCAAAGAGATTGTTAAAATTGTATCTTTATAAGATTATCTTTTGTGTTAGGTCAGAGAGCTTTTACATCTACCAGTGTTATAATATGAGATTCCATAGATTTGGGGTATCTGCGAATCCTCTGAAATTCTGTAAAAATTTTCTATGTTAAATGCATTTTCAGGAAAGAACAGTTTCTTGGCTTTCTTACAGGGGTCTGTGACCCAAAACAAAGAAAGAAAAATGAGTTTTTATCCTATGAGCTTCTTAAAATAATAGTATTGTTTTTTATTCCACAAATCACAGATTCACTTACATCCAATTGTCTTCTCAATTGAATGTTGGAGAAATTTTATCTTTGTAGTTTCTCTTTCCTATTGGCTACAATTATCTAGTGCCTTTTTGTTATACTATCAGTGAGTAAAAATTTTTTAAGAAATGAAAGAATCTGTTTATAGAAACTTTTAAATAGATTTGATTTGTTAGGACTATTAAAAATCTGTAGAAGAATTTTCTTTTCAGCAAATTTAAATCTTTTGTTTTATTTAGGAAAAATTTGCTCTGTAAATAACCCTGAAACTGGTATAGCAAGTGTGAAGGCTTCCTTTTCTGAGGATCTTAGGAATTTGTGTTGAAAAAAGTCTTGTTGGGCTTAGGCTTATAATGCTAGCACTCTGGAAGGCCAAGACAGGTGAATTGCCTTAGCTTACAGGTTTGAAACTAGCTTGAGCAAGTGCCAGAACCCATCTCTAAAAAGTAGCAGAGCATTTCTGAGACAAGAGAATTGCTTGAGCCCAAGAGTGTAAGGTTGCTTTGAGTTATGCCATGGCCCTCTATCAAGGGTGACAAATTGAGACTATGTCTCCAAAAAAATAAAATAAAATAAAGTCTCAAAACAAATCAATCGAGTATGACTTGTGAGTGAGATAACAACTATTCTTTTTTTTTTTTTTTTTAAATGTGCTCCACCCATGGTACCACCATGGCCATCTTATTTTTTACTTTTTTTTTTTTTTTTTTTTTGAGACGGAGCCTCAAGCTGTCACCCTGGGCAGAGTACCATGGCATCACAGCTCACAGCAACCTCCAACTCCTGGGCTCAAGCCATTCTTCTGCCTCTGCCTCCCAAGTAGCTGGGACCACAGGCGCCCGCCACAACGCCCGGCTATTTTTTGGTTGCAGCTGTCATTGTTGTTTGGTGACCTGGGCTAGATTTGAACCTGTCAGCTCAGGTGTATGTGGCTGGCGCCTTAGCCACTTGAGCCACAGGCGCCGAGTATTTTTTATCTTTTTTTAATTTTCTTTTAATTTTTAATTTTTATTTTTTGTTGAGACAAGAGTCTTACTTTATCGTCCTCCGTACATTTTACTTTATTTTAGAGATAGAGTCTCACTATGTTACTCTCTGTAGAGTGCTGTGGTGTCAACATTACATAGCAACCTCAGACTCTTGAGCTAAAGTAATTCTCTTGCCTCAGCCTCCCAAGTAGCTGGGACTACAGGCACCCGCCACAACACCTTTTTTTTGTTTAGCAGGCCTGGGATGGTTTCAAACCCACTAGCCCAGGAGCATGTGGCCAGCATCCTAATCACGAGGATCATGAGCTACGGTCATCCAGCCTCCTGTCTTTACTTTTAATATTAAGAATATTGGATTTGGAAATTAATTTGGGTTTTGAGTTATAAAAAACTTAGCTAATCAGATAAAAAATTTAAATATATTGTGTTTCACTGTGCTACTTTTTATATGGAGGAAGTGAACAAGTAATATTCATTTTGTAGCACAAATAGGTTTTGTGCACAGAATAATAGATATCTACCTAGACTAATACTACTTGTTAATAGTAGTGGAATTATTCCTTATGTTTATTTTTCTAAGAAGTAAAAACCAAATTGTGGAATTTTGAGAAAAATCTTCAAGAATACAAGCAATAGTGAGAGAAGAATAGAACTTAAATTTTATATTTTAAAATACAAAATAAGCAAATATAGTAGAACAATTAGCTGAGTAATGTGTATTACATGAATATGTAGCCCACTGCATTAAAAAAAATCACTAAATAAAATCATTGGAAATATGTATTTTGGGGAATTCTTACGTATTTTGATGTTATCTATAGAAATTTTTTCTATATTTTATAATGGGAGAAATTACCAGTGTCATTAGACATTATAGTTGGTAGATCTGATATCAGCTTGGCTGTTACTAAGTCTGTTATCTTTGCAGAACTTTTCATCTGCTTTTGCTTCTTGATGGTGGTGATGATAGAAATAAAAATTTTAGCATCCTAGTGATAGAGATTTATACTAAAATAATTCTTTTAGTTTTGGGAAGTGAGATCGAGAATGAAAACATAGCTATGCACTATTAAGAATATAGAAGCTTTATAATCTTTTTTTTTTTTTACAGCTTTATCCAATCAATATTCTGTCATTACTTAGGTAAAATTAGAGGAGAAAAAAGAAAAATAAATAAGGGGAGGAAGATCAGGATGGTGTATAAAAATGAAGGTTGGCCAGTTGGTTTATTCTGTTTGTTTAGCTGTGACACTCATGTCAGTTATAAAGAAGTTTCCATCTATGAATTTTCCTTATATCACAGTGCAGTGCATCCTTTCATAGGAAAAAACAATGCCAAGTATTCATTTTGTCATTAGCATGGACCATCAGTGAAGTTTCCTTCAAAATTATTCTTCAAAAGACTAGCATTGAAAATCAGTTTTATGCTTCTGAAGGAAATAAGTGTGCCCTCAGAATTAAAATTTAGATTTGAAGATTGACTCTTAGCCTAAGACATGTTATATTTTGCTTCAGTTGGAATAGACAGAAAAAATTGTTACATTGGATACCACGTTTTTATTTAACAATGTGGCCTGTAAGTATATTTTATATTGTTATTAATAAGAAAATCTTTTAATTAAACTTAAAGAAGGTAGATCCTTTTACATATTTATATTTATAAAATATGTAGCATTGTGTGATGCAAGGGCTTAGACGATTTACATATAAGTATTAAATATTAATATGTACATGTAATAATCATGGGGTTGTATAAAGATTGGTTTCTTAAACTATATTGCTGTCTTCCATAAATAGGATTTTTTTTTAATTTTTTTTTTTTAAATAGAATCTTATTCAGTCACCCTAGGGTTGAGTGTCATGGCATCATAGCTCACAGCAATCTCAAACTCTTCAGCTCAGGTGATCTGCTCACCTCAGTCAATCCTCTTGCCTCAGCCTCATGGGTAGCTGGGAATATAGGCACATGCCACAACCTGGCTAATTTTTCTATTTTTAGTAGAGATGTGGTTGGTCTTGACCTCCTAAGCTCAAATAGTCCACCTGTCTTGGCTTTCCAGAGTGCTAGGGTTATAGGCATGAGCCACTGTGCCTGGCCAGGCCATTGGGTCTTAGTGGAGAGTCCAGATCAGACTTGTTCATGAAGTTTTATAAGTACACAGATGTCTAGGCATTACTTTAGACTTTCTATATCTCTTTTTTTTTCTTTTTTTGAGATAACTCCTCACTCGTCTCCTGAGATTAGCATACCATGGTGTCATCATAGCTCACTGCAACCTCAAACTCTTGGGTTTAAGTGATTCTCCTGCCTCAGCCTTTCAAGTAGCTGAGAGAGACTATAGGCATGTGACACCATACCTGGCTGTTTCTGAATCTCTTGATATTCTCAGTATTAAAAAAATTATGTCTCAGAATTATTGTATACCTTAAAATATTTTCAATATAGAAATTATGGCCATTTATTTTTATATGCCAGATTTAATATTTATAGGCTTATTTGAAAATGAGAGACATTTTGTCTAAAATTTGCTTGGAATGACTTTGTCCTATTTGTTTTAATGCCACAAAAACAACCAGTTTCCTTTTACTTGCATTATTCTTATCATGAACTCTCTTCAGATGTTTTAACTTGAAAATTATAAATAATATTTACCTCCAGAAATGTGTGCGTTTGCTAATATCATAGTTATTCCTGGTGACTATCAGTGAATGGTTTGCACACTTGAGTTACCTAACATATTAAAATAATAGAAAGCATGAGTGACACATGCTAAATTTAAAACATAATCAGATCTCTTGTAGCTTTAAACTTTGTAATCAACAAAATTTTCAGTTATGAGGAAGAAGATCACTTGAACCCAGGAGTTTGAGACCAGCGTAGACAACATGGGAAGACCTTGTCTCAAAAAACAAAAAACAAACAAACAAAAAAAACCCTCACTGGATAAATTCTCTAAATACTATTCCTGATGATTTTTGAAGGTATAGCCTCTTTATGGAAATAATCTTTAATTTTTCATAGATACAACAGGGAATAAAATGTTAACATTTAAGATATTTAGGCATAAACTGGAAATGATTCAATTTTTCTGTTAAAAAATACAACACTATCTTAGAAGACAGGAATTGTGTCATTTCCTTCAGTATAAGAACATTTGTAAAAAATGTCTATATAATCAGATACTTTTCTATTAAATTCTAGTAATTCATCACACACATCTCTTTAGGTGGTGATGTTTCACTGACATTTGTCACATGTGGGTGATTTCTACACACATTAGAATTTGGACCTATGAAATTAATGATAGTCATTTAGTGATAAAGTAAAAAGACACATTCAATGGTATTTCCCTTTATCTTAATGCCCATAATCTTATGATCTGAAAATTCAGGAGGAAAAGATTAAGTATAAAGTCACTAATTTGGGCCAGGCATGGTGGCTCACACCTGTAACCCTAGTACTTCTGAAGGCCCAGGCAGGAAGATTGTTTGAGCCTAGGAGTTCAAGACCAACCTGAACAAGAGCAAGACCCCCATCTCTGCAAAAAATAGAACAATTAGCTGTAATCCCAGCTACTTGAGAGACTAAAACAGGATGATCACTTAAGCCCAGGAGTTTGAGGTTATGGTGTATGACACTACCGTACTCTAGCCCTGTTGACAGAGCAAGATCCTGTCTCGAAAAAAAATAAAAAGTCACAAATTCAACATTTTTTTGGTACAATTTTTGTATGTTTCCTTGGTGGAAACTTATGTTTTGCAAATATAACTGTACTAATAACACAGTTTCGTCATTTAAAAAAATACTCATTTATTTTCAAAGTTTATAATTTGTGTGTTTCCAGTTACAAGATGGTTGTCTACTTACTTATTTATAACTGTTTTTGAGTGTGCAAAATGATTAGCTGCTTGTAATATTATATTATAACATAGCATTGTGAGACTAAGAAAAATTAGGATCTAGGTAGGATTGAAAAAAATTATATTTTCTTGATTAAAATATAAACCTTTTATTTGTTTTATTTATTTATTTTTTTAAAGACAGAGTCTCACTTTACCGCCCTCGGTAGAGTGCCATGGCGTCACACAGCTCACAGCAACCTCCAACTCTTGGGCTTAGGCAATTCTTTTGCCTCAGCCTCCCTAGTAGCTGGGACTACAGGCCCCTGCCACAACGCCCAGCTATTTTTCTGTTGTTGTTGCAGTTGGCCTGATCTAGGTTTGAACCCGCCACCCTTGATATATGGGGCTGGCACCCTACCCACTGAGCCACAGGAGCCACCCTAAAATATAAACTTTTTAAAAAGTCTTATTTCCCCCTTTCTTACTATTACATTTGACTAGTCTTTAAAAAAATCCTACTTCAATTGGACCTTTTAAAATTTTATTCTGATTATATATATGTGTGTGTGTGTGTGCATATGTATGCATGTATTTTTGGAAACACTCTACTTGGTCACCCTCAGTAGAGTGCCATAGTGTCATAGCTCACAGCAGCCTCCAAATTGGGCTCAAGTGATCCTTTGCCTCAGCCTCGCAAGTAGCTGGGACTACAGGTACCTGCCACAATGCCTGGCTATTTTTAGAGACAAGGTCTCACTGTGGCTCAGGCTAGTCTCAAACCTGTGAGCTCAGGGTAATCTACCGGCCTTGGCCTCCCAGAGTACTAAGATTACAGTTGTGAGCCACTATACCTGGCCTCGATTTTGATAATATAGCTTAACCTAAGACAGCAGTTCTCAACCTGTAGGTTGCGACCCATAGGAACTGTATTAAATGACCATGGCATTAGGAAGGTTGGGAACCACTGACCTAAGATATACTAATACTAGAGGCTGTCTAAGAGTGTACTAGTCACCACTGAAATGCTATTTTTAATGTTCTTTCTTGTGATATTATCCCACACTATATAAGCAATGTGTTTTACAATTTAGTGAACTCAACTTACAAATTCAAAAATGCTATTCTTGCATTTTGATAGAAAAAATTATTTGCCTGTTATAAACATAATTATTTTGCTCTTCAGAATGATAAAATTATATTAATAACTAAACAATTTAAGAAGTCATTCTGAGGCTAGGTGCAGTGGCTTATGCCTGTAATCCTAGCACTCTGGGAGGCTGAGACTGGAGGATTGCTTGAGCTCAGGAGTTTGAAACCAGCTTGAGCAAGAGCAAGACCCTGTCTCTATAAAAAATAAAAAAAAATTAGCTGCGTGTTGTGGCATGTGCCTGGAGTTCTAGCTACTTGGGAACCTGAGGCATGAGGATTACTTAAGCCCAAGAGTTTGAGGTTGCTATGAGCTATGATGCCTATAGTGCTCTAGCCTCGGGTGACAGATATGAGACTATGCTCAAAAAAAAAAAAAAAAACATTTTGGTAGGAAGACCAACTTTAACAAAGAAACTTTAGTCTCTTAGTTTTTTTATAGGGATTAAAGAGATAACTTTTATTTCTTTTTTTTTTTTTGAGACACAAGTCTCAAGCTGTCACCCTGGGTAGAGTTCGTGGCATCACAGCTCACAGCAACCTCAAACTCTCAGGCTTATGCGATTCTCTTGCCTCAGCCTCCCAAATAGCAGGGACTATAGGCACCCGCCACAATGCCTGGGTATTTTTTGTTGCAGTTGCCATTGTTTGGCGGGCTGGGGCTGGATTTGAACCTACCAGCTCTGGTATATGTGGCTGATACCCTAGCTGCTTGAGCTACAGGTACCAAGCCGAGATAACTTTATTTCTTCCTTTGGATTTTGATTGTTTTTCTTGGGCAACATTTTATTTTATTTTATTTTTGAGGCAGAGTCTCCCCCACCCTGGGTTAAATGCCATAGTGTCATCGTAGCTCACAGCTATCTCAAACTCTTGGGCTCAACTGATCCCCTTGCCTCAGCCTCCCAAGTAGCTAGGACTACAGGAGCCTGTCACAATAGCTGGCTAATTTTTCTGTTTTTAGTAGAGATAGGGTCTCACTTTTGCTCAGGCAGGTCTCGAACTTCTAAACTCAAGCAATCTACCCACCTCTGCCTCCCAGAGTGCTAGGATTACAGGCATGAGCCATCTCACTTGACCTTAGACAAACTTTTAGTGATATAATAGTTTCTATAGTCCTTACAAAATCATGGCATATTACAGTAGGTCTTACTGTTAAAGATCTTTTACATTTTGGACTTTTTTTATTCTGCATTTTACTATTCTCAAAGAATGATTGAGAGTAACATTCATAAATATGATCACCAAACTTTTTTTGTGGCTAACTGCTTATTTTATAGTTAGCGCTAGTGAAAAGTATATGGCTAGTCAGTTCTATTTAGAAACTGTTAACAGGTATGGATTTCCTTACCCCAACTGTTATTTTTTTTAGACATGGAGCAAAAAGTTTAGTAAAAAGTAATCAGATATCTAGCCACACAGCAGTTTCATTGCTATAGAAGTGAATCCATTAAGACAGAAAAAATATCAATTTTATTCATCTCTTTTGTCAGTTTTTCTAGAACTCAGATTAAATAGGACCATTTGAGTGTTAGACAGGGCAACAGTGACTTGAGTGCACATATACGCACATAGCCAACTCAGAAGGGAGACAGCTGAAAATTCAGAATGACTTACTGAAAAAAAATTCTTAGAAATTGTGCTGCTACTTAAATATTGAAGGATTTCAAAAAGTTGTGTATTTATTTTTAAATGTTTCTTCTCAGTTACTGTACTGGAATTGACCATGAAAAAGAATATTAAATATGCCTTATTTATATATAATTATTGATTCCAAACTGTGACTCAGTGGATATTTGTATGCCCCCCAAAAAGGTTTTAAAGTTGAGCAAATTTTAGACTTAGAAGATGTGTAAATAATTTTGATTAGTTTTCTCACTGTAATTAAGTTACTGTTAGTTTAGTGCAATACATTCTTTACTTCCTCATCCTTTTAAAATTAACTATGTAAGATGTATGTGTTATGTTAAATGCTGTTTTTAAAAATTCAACATGTGTATATCAGCTGTCTGATTTGTTTCTGTAAAGCATGATTGAAGATAATTGAAAATTTTGCACTTTTTTAGTCCCTTGGAAATTTATATTCTAACACTTTTTAAGTGTTCATTTTGTATATAATAAAATAGCTTTGTATATGAAAATGGGTTTGAATCAAGTAAAATAATTATGTTGCTTTCTTCATTTGATGTGTATTTTTCAATTCTTAGAGTCTGATTAAAACTTAGTCTTCATTAAGTTATTTCGGCAATGGTGGGACCACACCTATGGTGCATATTGCAAGGGTTCATGTCAAATCTATTAAGTGTAGAGTATAAATGTCTTAACATAGTAAGTACATGAGGTGAAGGCTATGTTAACCAGTTTGATGTAAGCATTCCAAATTGTATATAAAATTAGCACATTGTACCCCATAAATGCATTAATGTTTACAGTTATGATTTAATTAAAAAAAACATGAAAAAAGTTATTTTAGCAAACAAGATTAGGTATAGTATTTGTTCAGCACAAATTGCTATTTATTTTATATGAGCAGTTTTGTCTGTGCTATATGTGCACAAGATAAATATCATGTCAATTGGCCAGTTTTGTCATATATAAGAACAGATAGATAGGCTCAGTGCCTGTAGCTCAGTGGCTAGGGCGTCAGCCACATACACCGAAGCTGGAGCGTTTGAACCCAGCCTGGGCCTGCCAAACAACAACAATAACCAAAAACTAAGATAAAAATCGCCAGGCATTGTGGCTGGCTCCTGTAGTCCCAACTACTTGGGAGGCTGAGGCAAGAGAATTGCATAAGTCCAAGAATTTGAAGTTGCTGTGAGCTGTGACAGTACAGCCCTCTACCAAGGGCAACATAGTGAGACTCTGTCTTAAAAAAAAAAAAAGAAAAGAAAAAAACAGATATATAGCCTTTTGCTTTAAAACCACCTCAAGACATTGTTACATTTTTTTCTCTTAGTGAATTATATGCCATAAATCTCCATTTGTAGTTAACCAAATAATACATTAGTATTTTTTGTTTGTTTTTTGAGACAGAGTCTCAAGCTGTTGACCTGGGTAGAATGTCATG
This sequence comes from Galagoides demidoff, assembly GCA_963574575.1. Taxonomy (NCBI): domain Eukaryota; kingdom Metazoa; phylum Chordata; class Mammalia; order Primates; family Galagidae; genus Galagoides; species Galagoides demidoff. The sequence continues at coordinate 13,387 of CAUYQV010038587.1, read as the reverse complement.
GCATCACAGCTCACAGCAACCTCAAACTTTTGGGCTTACGCGATTCTCTTGCCTCAGCCTCCCAAATAGCTGGGACTACAGGCGCCCACCACAATGCTCAGATTTTTGTTGTTGCGGTTATTGTTTTAGCTGGCCCAGACTGGGTTTGAACCCACCAGCCTTGGTGTATGTGGCCGGCACTCCATTAGGTTGTTTTATTTTTTAACTTCCTTTCATAACTACAATCTTTTGTTAATCATCTTTGGACAGTCTAAATGTTGACCTAAAAAAAAAATGTTGACCTAATACTTCTGTTTGTGTTAAACTTAGTGGACCCTAATCCATAATAAGACAATTTAAACTCTTCCCCATTCTTGCTTGAGCTTTTATCCCTCAGAACTTTTTCTTTTTTATTTTTTGGATACCGTCTCACTCTGTTTCCCAGGCTAGAGTGCTATGGCATCAGCCCAGCTCACAGTAACCTCAAACTCATGGGTTCAAGCAATCTTCCTGCCTCAGCCTCCTAAATAGTTGGGACTACAGGCAGTCACCACAACGTTCTGCTAATTTTTAGTGGAGATAGGGTGGTGAAGGCTGGTCTTGAACTCCTGAGCTCAAGGGATCCTCCCGCCTCAGCCTCCCAGAGTGCTAAGATTATAGGCATGAGCCCCTGATCAGCCCCTATCATTTTCTCTATATTTTCTTTTCCTTAAATAGATACCTAAGAATTGTTAGGTGGGGATAAGGAAGAAGGGAACAGATACTTTGTCTAGGGGTGTCCATTGAGAGGCAGATGATGTAGGAGATACTTTGGCTACTAAGAAGAACAAACTGACCAGGGGGTTCTCAGGGAAGAACAGATGACACGTCAAGAGGGTCCCCAAGTACTGACCAAATGTTTGGTCTACAATATTGTGTCTCTAAGGACTGCCCAACCAAAAACTGTGAAACCACAAAGTAAGAGATTTATGAAGGCTTCGAAAGAGGGTCTTCAGAGCATTTGCACAGTTGAAGTAATAGTGTCCATAAATGACCTACCCTCATTAACATAGTAAAAATCACACCACTGCCATGACATTTTACAAATACCACGGCAACCCTGGAAAATTGCCTTAGAAGGATAGAAAGGCTTCCTAATTCCAGGAATTCTCCACCCCTTTCCAAGAAAACTGAGAGTATCCCACCCCAACCCCCACTTAACATAAACTTAGGGAATCAGCATAAAAGGAGAAATCTTTTTTAAAGCGAGGGTCTGTAGGGTCAGGTGTGGTGGTTCATGCCTGTAATCCCAGCTCTTGGGAGGTTGAAGCGGTAAATTGCCTGAGCTCATGAGTTGGAGACCCCCTCTCTAAAAAGTAGCTGGGCGTTGTGGTGGGCAGGAGACTGAGGCCAGAGGATCCTTGAACCCAAGATTTTGAAGTTGCTGTGACTTAAGACTACATGCACTCTATCCAGGGGGTCAAAGTGAGACTGTCTGAAAAAAACAAACCTCAGGGTTTCTTCCACTCCAGGGTGCTGATCGATTCCTTCTCTGGAATTCCAGTACTATACTTAATAAAACGGCATTTTGCACCTGCTTGCTCTGCTTATTTACTCTGCCCACTCAGTACCAGGAACTATTCTTTGGGAACCAAACACCCGGGAACATGGAGAAACAGAATCCATTCCCATAAGTGTTTTCCAGGTTCCCTCTGACGCAAATTAGTCAGGTCTTATTGCTCCTTTGATGGGTAAGTCAGGGTTCTGCCCCAGGTCTCAGGCATTGTGTGCAGAGAATTTTAAAACAGTAATAGAACTACTAAATGTCTCCTGCTTTTTATTATTACCAAGTGCCAGCAACAGTAAAGAGTCAGTGATAAATTATTCCATCCTGTTGTGCTCTATCACCTGGCTTCCTTTCCCTGGGAACTCCGCTTTTCTCTACTAACTGAACTGGCTATCTTCCTGGGCTGTGATAGGAAGAGATCTTTATTTCTTTATTGGCCTAGAGATAATGAGGGGAAATGGGAATTCTTCAGGATAATGGGCACTAACTTCCAATGTAACTGACCAAAAAGAAGTTTCTGAAGTACTTTTATGTGAGGGAAGTTAGTTTCCTCAGATAGGGAGGCAAACTCACTTCCATTTGCAGGGGCGTTTTAGAGGGAACTTGGAGTTTCAGCTTTGTCTTTCTGTGACCAGGTGTCCTCATAATCTTTTTTTTTTTTTTTTTTTTTCATTTTTTGGCCAGGGCTGGGCTTGAAACCGCCACCTCCGGCATATGGGGCCGGTGCCCTACCCTTTTGAGCCACAGGCACCGCCCTCATCTTATAATCTTATTACTTCTTAAATACTGCCCTAATTTAGAATAAGAGACTTGGTAAGGTTGTGCTTTTTAACTGGCACTGTAACTCTCCAATCTGCAGTCAGGTATATCTGCCCTGCGGCTGCACAATAAGAGATTCTTTTGAGACTATCATGAAAGCCTCTGGTTCTTCTTCTGCACTACCTCAAATTGGGAATTCAAGGCCTAAAACACTTATTTCCTTTCATAAACTCTATAATGCAGCCAGAAATAGCCATGCACTTCACAATCTTTTTGTAATTCCTATAGTTGCCATCAACAGTCATTTGACTACCTAAAATTTGTTCCCTACCCTACTACCATTTCATCTCATGCCACCACTGGAGATAATTTTAATAATCTTCTTGCTGCTGCACACCACAGACTAACAAGGATAGATGCCATGACATGATTAAGATGCTTGGTTCCAGAATTCCATCTTTTGGGGGGCAGGGCAGAGTCTTGCTTTCTCACACCAGCTAGAGTACAGAGGCATCATCATAGCTCACTGTAACCTCCAACTCCTGGCCTCAAGCAATCCTCCTGCCTCAGCCTCCTGAGCAGACTGCCTCAAAACTATCTCCCTGACCAACAGGGTCAAATGGTTTTCATGGAAGTGAAAATGTATGAGAGGAGTGAATATCATTTTGTGTTTGGGGTGGGGTGTAGAGCACATAAGCACAGTGGGAAATCATGCTAGTACATACATCCCATGAACAAAAAATGGTGGATAAGATCCTCCCAAGGTGGAGTTCTTAGTATTATAATAAGCTAGGGGTTAATATTGGTCATTCTTTCAGCCTTGTGTATAGGCTCAGTGAGTCCTTGGGCACAATCTGTGGTGATGTGTTGCTTATCTTATCTTTTCCAGACAGTTGGTATAAGGCTCTGTAGTTATCTCACAGCTGCAAGGTTTTCACCCTTCTGGGAACTCAAAATGGAATGAATGTATCTGTGTAACAGAAAGTTACAAAGTTCCGGTCATCAAATCTTACTGGTTTGGAAACTTGAAATATAAGAGACATGTAATATATCATTAAAAAAAGTTTTCTTCCTTATGGAGCTAGTTACACAACTACATTATGCACTTAAAAATCTTATGTTTACTATTTCAAAAACTTATTTAGAACATCATTTTGATGGGAAGTCTTTAAAATTCCAAATAGCCTTGAAAATGAATTTGTTGGTGCTCCTCACTAATGGGCACCATGTTAAGGGTATATGGCACACCTCCTGGGTGCGAGACACAACTACAACAGGGATCTTACCTAACAAATGCAAACACTACAGCCTAATCATTTATACCCTCATATTAATCTGAAATTTAAAAAAAATTAAAAAAAAGAAAATATCTTCTGAAACACCACAGCTTGACACAATTACCTGGAGAGAAAAATCTAAAAGTATGATTTCTGCCAAATGGAATATTAAATAGCGATGTTTCATTATATTTGCTATAAATGCCTAAAGAGTTGGCATTTTCTTTTTTTTTTTTTTTGAGACAGAGCCTCAAGCTATCCCCCTGGGTAGAGTGCCATGGCATCACAGCTTATAGCAACCTCCAACTCCTGGGCTAAAGCGAGTCTCCTGCCTCAGCCTCCCAGGTAGCTGGGACCATAGGTGCCCGCCACAACGCCCGGCCATTTTTTTTTGGTTGCAGCCATCATTGTTGTTTGGCGGGCCGGGGCTGGGGATTCAAACCCGCCACCTTAGGTGTACGTGGCTGGCGCCTTAGCCGATTGAGCCACAGGCGCCGAGCCAAGAGTTGGCATTTTCAATGAGGTAAGCTAAAATGCATTCCTTTTTCTACCTGTTCCTGACATGTTATTTTTATATTTATTAATTTATTTAATTTTTGAGACAGAGTCACCCTGGGTAGAGTATCCAGGCATCACCGCAGCTAACTGCAGCCTCAAACTCCTGGATTCAAGTGATCCCCGTCTCAGCCTCGCCAGTAGCTGGACACTACAGGAGCCCAACACAAAGCTCGGCTAATTTTTGTGGGTTTTTTTTTTTTGAGACAAAATCTCAATCTGTCGCCCTGGGTAGAGTGCCGAAGCGTCACACATCATAGCAACCTCAAACTCTTTGGCTCAAGCGATTCTCTTGGGACTATAGGCGCCCGTCAAAACGCTCGGCCACTTTTTGTTGCGATTGTCATTGTTGTTCAGCTGGCCCGGCCGGGTTCGAACCCGCCAACCTCGGTGCATGTTGCCGGCGCTGTAACCACTGTGTACCGGCGCCTAGCTCTTGCTCAGACTGGCCTCAAATTCCTGAGCTCAAGCAATCCACACGCTTTGGCCTCCCAGAGTGCTGGGATTTACAGAGTGAGTCAACGCGCCCGAGGTTTTGATCTTTAATGCATTGGAAAAAGTGTTGGTCGAGGCAGGGCAATAATAACTACTAACGTTTCTCAGAAGGCAACACTCTCCGTTCGCCAGCAACTCCGCCTCCAAGTTGCCGACATGCTCTGAAAACCTGCGAACCACAACCCCGCTCTTTGGGCTATGAAGCTGGCATTCAGTTCAGCCCCTGGGGAAGCGCTGGGCTACTCGGCGATCTATTGCTCTCCCCGGCAGGCCGTGGCCACGCCCCCGGCAGCCTATTCGCTCGCGGGTCCTCCGGCTGCCTCCGCCCACATGCTAATACCGTAGGTCGCACCAGGCTGAGGCGTTGCTGCCTGAGCTCTGGATCCGAGACGTGGCTCCCAGGGCGGAAGAACCATGTTGGATTTCGCGATCTTCGCCATAACCTTCTTGCTGGCGTTGGTGGGAGCGGTGCTTTACCTCTACCCGGTAACCGCTGGCTCAGCCCTCAAAGGCTCAGGCCGCTGCCCCAGCTTCTCTCCCAGCCGCACCCGCCTTGACTGGCCCTCTGCTATCCACAAGGGGCGGGCCTGAGTGGAGGTCTTGGGCTCTGGCGCGGGAACCGCCCCCGGAGTCACGTGATGGCCCTGAGAGGGCGCGAGTCCTAAGGCGCTTCGCTGAAGGCCAGGGGGACGCGGGGCTCACCCGAGGGAGGGCTGAAGACTGGTCCACACTGGCTGGCCTCCCTTCTCTGCCCCCGGAACCCCACGCCACTTTTCCAAGGCGGCTTTGAATTATTTGGGGTGGTCTTTTGGTAGTAAGTTTCCAAACCCGAAGTCTGGCTCTGGTGCGGTGGCTCACGCCTGTAGTCCCAGCCACTCTGGAGGCTGAGACAAGAGAATCGCTTAAGCCCAAGAGTTTGAGGTTGCCGTGAGCTGTAACGGCACGGTACTCTCCCCAGGGAGACTGAGACTGTGTCAAACTAAACAAAACCTGGATTTCTGTTTTCTAGTGTGGCAGGGAGGATACTTCAGGGCGCGCCACACCTTTCTCTTTTCCTGAGGATTCTTTGAAAACTTTTCGCGTCATCTGCTTTTTTTTTCCGTCTGTCGACCTATGGTTACTGAAATCCAGTGAGCTCGAGGTCCAGGCCTTAACCTCTCGCGGGATTGCAGACGCAAGTTGGCTCCTGGGAAGAAACTGCGCTACGGGTTACTGTGTGCCATGTCCCCCCTCCCCCCCACAGTGCTTTGCCTCTGCGTCACCTGTTATTTCTCTCGTCTTTGTCAATCTCGTTGGTTGTGAACACAAGAGTTAGTTATGAAGAATAGTCTTTATTCTTTTTTTGAGACAGTCTAAGTTTATCGCCCTCGGTAGAGTACAGTGGCATCATAGCTCACAGTAATTTGAAACTCCTAGGCTTGAGCAATCCTCTTGCCTCAGCCTCCCAAGTAGCTGGGACTATAGGCATGTGCCCCCATGCCCAACTAGTTTTTATATTTTTTTAATAGAGACAGGGTCTCACTCTTGTTCAGGCTGGTCTGGAACTCCTGAGCTCAGTCAGTCCACTTACCTCGGCTTCCCAGAGTGCTAAGAAGAATTTTCTGTCTGGTTTGTGCACTGTAAGATTCCTAGCGCATGAAACTCTGGCACATAACAGATTGAAAGAATAAACATTGTGGCTCAGCGCCTGTGGCTCAATCGGCTAAGGCGCCAGCCACGTACACCTAAGGTGGCGGGTTCGAATCCCCAGCCCCGGCCCGCCAAACAACAATGATGGCTGCAACCTAAAAATGGCCGGGCGTTGTGGCGGGCACCTGTGGTCCCAGCTACTTGGGAGACTGAGGCAGGAGACTCGCTTTAGCCCAGGAGTTGGAGGTTGCTATGAGCTGTGATGCCATGGCACTCTACCCAGGGGGATAGCTTGAGGCTTCGTCTCAAAAAAAAAAAAGAAGAATAAACATTGCTGTTTCTGTTGGCTGATCAAAGCATAGTCTCATTTAAAAATTATCCAGAATTAAAGACCTAGGGCAACTGAACATGTTAAATTCCTCGGGAAATTAGATTTCTGGAAGTTCTAGATTGTGCTGTTGTGATCCAGTTTAATCTGTTTATCTTTTTTTTTTTTTTTTTTGAGACAGAGCCTCAAGCTTTCCCCCTGGGTAGAGTGCTGTGCATCACAGCTCACAGCAACCTCCAACTCCTGGGCTCAAGCAAGTCTACTGCCTCAGCCTCCCAAGTAGCTGGGACCACAGGCGCCCACCACAACGCCTGACTATTTTTTGGTTGCAGCCGTCATTGTTGTTTGTCGGGCCGGGCTGGATTCGAACCCGCCACCTTGGGTGTACATGGCTGGCGCCTTAGTCACTTGAGCCACAGGCGCTGACCCTGTTTAACATTTTTGAAACAAGCATTAAGGCAGAGTATGGCCACCAGTGATGTACTTGGAGTCATTCAAGGACTTTTTTTTTTTTTTAATAAACTTTATGACTCCCATGTGTGCAACCTCTTGGCTCTTTTATAAGGACACTAATTACATTTATGAGGGCTCTGCCTTTATGACCTAACCACCTCCCAAAGACCTTACCTAATAATATATTTGGAATTAGGTTTCAGTATATGAATGTTGGGGACACAAACATTTAGGCCATAGCAATCAACTCTGTATTTTGGTGAATTATTTGACTAGAAAGAGCATACTTATTTTAAGAATGAAACTATCATAAGCATGGATTTTTTTTTATGCTAAGCCCAGTTGTATCCCACACCTAAGAGGTCTGCCATGCACCTTTACATTTTGCCCATTAAGTGGGAACACCCACTTCTCCCTTCTCCAGGATATATGAAATTTATTATATTATTTTTTTTTCTTTAAGGCTTCTAGACAAGCTGCAGGAATTCCAGGGATTCCTCCAACTGAAGAAAAGTGAGTAGTGTTTTAGAATCAAGCAGATTCAACTTTTCATTTTTGATATAAAAACTAAAACTATATTTTTCTCTTATCCTTCTTATTTAATTCCCCCTGTTTACCCTAAATTTACCACTGCTCAAATAACCTAACTTTGTTAGGACTAGATAAGAGGACTGTATAAATCCAGTCTTTAATTTCTTTTACTTCCTCTTGCTCAAAAAGCTGAAAATAGAGAGGATTAAGATAGAAGGAAAGAAGAAAAAATTGCCATAGGTGATCTGATGATTTTCACCAGCCTATGATGATGTCTATTACTATCTCAGAATTATATGCAAAAATTGGATGGTTTTCCAGTACCTAAGTCAGATGTTCCTTGTGTAACTTTTTTACTTGAAGTGTTATGAATTCTCAAAATATCAGATAAATCCATGTCTTGTGAGAAGGCAAATAAAGGGTGGTCATAAAATTCATGTGCAATTTAAAATAGACTACTATTTTAAACATAATTGAGTTTTGAATTTTGCAGTAATTTGAATTTCATGAGTCTTTGTTTTCATCTATGGACACAGTTAATTGAGTCAACTGTTGTTTTGTGATTTTTTTTTCCCAAATTAAATTGATTATTTTGTCAAATGTTTGTTTTATCAGAGATGGTAATCTTCCAGATATTGTGCATAGCGGAAGTTTACATGAGTTCCTGGTTAATTTGCATGAAAGATACGGGCCTGTGGTCTCTTTCTGGTTTGGAAGGCGCCTTGTGGTTAGTCTGGGCACTATTGATGTACTGAAACAGCATATCAACCCCAATAAGACATGTAAGTTTAATTATTTTTCTAAGTAGCTGATTCTTTTAAGAAAGAATTATGAAGAACTCTCACTTTGTTGTCCATGGTAGAGTACCCTAGCATCATAGCTCATAGCAACCTCAAATCATTTGGGCTCAAACGATTCTCTTGCCTCAGCCTCCCAGATAGCTGGGACTGCAGGCACCTGCCATAACATTCAGCTATTTTTAGACAGGAGGGTTTGCTCTGGCTCAGGCTGATCTCAAACCTATGAGCTCGGACAGTCTGTCTTGGCCTCCCAGAGTGCTAGGATTACAGGCGTGAGCCACCTGGCCCAGCCCTGGAATATCTAAATTTATTGAATGCTTTGTACTTGTGCTAGGCATTTTACTATAATCTTGATTACCTCATTTAAGACAGTATTGTAAAATAATTGTCTTTTTCTTTATAGGTATATACAATAAAATCCCAATGTAAATTACAACAGAATTTTTCTAGGAACCTGAAAAAACAGTTCCAGGGTACATCTGAAACAGTAAATGTACATGAGCAACCAGGAAAAACTTTAAAAAGAATATTGGCTGGGCGTGGTGGCTCATACCTATAATCCTAACACGTTGAGAGGCTGAAGTGGGTGGATCAGTTAAGCTCAGGGGTTGAAGACCAGTCTGAGTAAGAGCTAGACCTCATCTCTATTAAAAATAGAAAAACTAAGCTCAGTGCTTGTGGCTCAAGTGGCTAAGGTGCCAGCCACAACACCTAAGGTGGCAGGTTCGAATCCAGCCTGGGTCCGCCAAACAACAATGACGGCTGCAACCAAACAAAAAAAAAAAATAGCTGGGTGTTGTGGCAGGTGCCTGTGGTCCCAGCTACTTAGGAGGCTGAGGCAGGAGACTCACTTGAGCCCAGGAGTTGGAGGTTGCTGTGAGCTGTGATGCCGCTGCACTCTACCCAGGGGGATAGCTTGAGGCTCTGTCTCCAAAAAAAAAAAAAAAAATAGAAAAACTAGCCAGACATTGTCTTGGGCACCTATAATTGCAGCTACTTGGGTGGCTGAGGCAAGAAAATTGCTAGAGCCCTAGAGTTTGAGGTTGCTGTGAGCTCTGATGCCATGGCACTGTACCTGGGGCAACAAAGTGAGACTCTACCTCAGAAAAAAAAAAAAGAAAGACTATTAATGAAGGAAATACTTTATTGTATTACAAGATAGTATAGCATAAAGATAGATTAATTTAAAGAATCTTGTACTATGGGCTGGGCATGTTGGCTCACGCCTGTAATCCTAGCACTCTGGGAGGCCAGTGCAGCTGGATTGCTTGAGCTTAGGAGTTTTAGAAGTTTTAGACCATATTGAGCAAGAATGAGACTTTGTCTCCACTAAAAATAGAAAAACTAGCTGGTTGTGGTAATGTACACAGATAGTCCCAGCTACTTAGGAGACTGAAGCAAAAGGATTGATTAATCCCAAGAGGTTGAGGTTGCTGTGAGCTGTGATGCCAAATCAGTCTATCCAGGTGGACAGTAAGATGCCATCTCAAAAAAGGAAAAAAAAACTTGTACTGTGATAAAAGTAGAAAGAAAGGTTGATGGAATAAGGTAGGCTGTTCAGAAGATAAACAATATATATGAAAAAGATACCATTTTGTGACTAAGAAGAAATAATTCCCAAATAAATGGCTTGGGGAATATTGGTTAGCTATTTGGAAAAAATAAATCCATTTCTCACCTTGTTCTTTATATTAAAATAAATTCCACATATTCAAAATATGAAGTCATAAAAGTAAAAGGAAAACATGGGTAAGTATTAAATTTTTTTGGTGGGTGGGGGGAAATACAGATAAACCTGTTCTTACAATGACATGAGACCTAGGAGCCACAAAATATAAGTTGGATTAATATGTCTACATAAAAATGAAAAATTTTAGTAAACTAAAAAACATCTTGAGCCAGGCGTGGTGGTTCATATCCATAGTCCCAGCTACTTGGTAGGGTGAGGTGGGAAGATTGCTTGAGTCCAGGAGTTGGAGACCATCCTGGGCAATCCAGTAAGACTCCATCTGTTATTTATTTATTTATTTATTTATTTATTTATTTATTTATTTATTCATTTTTTTTTTGAGACAGAGCCTCAAGCTGTCCGCCTGGATAGAGTGCCATGGCATCACAGCTCACAGTAACCTCCAACTACTGGGCTCAAGTGAGTCTCCTGCCTCAACCTCCCAAGTAGCTGGGACCACAGGCGCCTGCCTCAACACCTGGCTCTTTTTTTTGGTTGCAGCCATAGTTGGTGGGCCCGGGATGGATTCGAACCCTCCACCTTAGGTATACGTGGCTGGCGCCTTAGCCACTTGAGCCACAGGTGCTGAGCCTCCATCTATAATTTAAAAAAAAAAAAAAAACATACCTTGAGAAAGGATAAAAGAGAGATGAAACAATGTTGGTTATAAGGAGGAAGGAGTGCATGGAGGGAAAAAGGGAGGAAGAATGGTAAGCTCTCACCTATTACCGACAATGTAAGGTTGTGTGGCACACCTCCTAGGTGAAGGGCTCAGCGATGACTTGGACTTAAGCTAATATACCCAAACAATATAACCTAATTGTTTGTACTTCTTGTGGCTGAGTAATAATATTCCATTGTACATACAGTTGACTCCTTTTTTTTTTTTTGAGACAGTCTTACTGTGTCACCCTCAGTGGAGTGCTGTGGCATCATAGCTCACAACAACCTCAAGCTCTTGGGCTTAAGTGATTCTCTTGCCTCAGCCTCCAAGTAGCTGGAACTACAGGTGCCCACCACAATGTCTGGGTATTTTGTTGTTATTGCAGTTGTCATTCTGTTAGCCTGCCCGGGCTGGGTTTGAACCTACCAGCCTTGGTGTATGTGGCCGGTGCCCTACCCACTGAGCTATGGGCACATCTTTTTTTTTTTTGGAGACAGTTTCACTTTGTTGCCCTTGGTAGAATGCCATAGCATCATAGCCTACAGCAACCTCAAACTCTTAGGTTCAAGCAATTCTCTTGCCTCAGCCTCCCAAGTAGCTAGGACTACAGGTGCCTGCCACAAGGCCTGGCTATTTTATTTTTTTTCATTTTATAAGCACTTGATTTTATTGCACAGAAGCAATTGAAAGTGGACTCCCAGTGGAAAATATGCCCTGGCATGATTCAGTGGCCAGTGCCTAATCCTATCCACTTAGCTCTTCCAGAACTGAAAGCTCTGGGCATGGGCTTGACCACTCCTTTTAAAAACAGAAGGTATTTGGGAATAGGTTGCCTGGCTATTTTTAGAGACAAAAGTCTCACTCTGGCTCAGGCTGGTCTCAAACCTGTGAGCTCAGGCAATCCACCCACCTCGACCTCCCAGAATGCTGGGATTACAGGAGTGAGTTGTTGCATCCAGCCTGCAAGATTGTGCTTTTAATCATTAAGCTTTCCACCACATGAAAAGATGGTTCTGTCAGGGAATACAGTAATGAGTCTTGGCTCCTATGGCATTTTTGATCTATAGTTGGAAAGTAAAGGAAGGTTGTCAGCATTCAAATTATCACTCTAATGAACTGAGAGAAGTGCTTTGAAAGAAGGGAATGTAGTTATTTGTGAATTCTGACCTTTTTTTGGTCTCTCTGTTAACAAATGATAACAACTGTAAAAAGTGTCTAAAATGTTAACAGTGAGTATCTCTATGTGGTGAGATGAATTGTACTTTCTTCTTTGTATTTTCCTGTATTGTTTGAATTGTTTACAATGACAATATGTCTTGTGTGTGTGTGTGAAAACAATATAGTCATTAAAGGAACAAGTAAAAATGAAACAGAAAAGAAATTTTTGAATTCAGCAAATAATTTTAACTGTGATACTTGATAACTGCACACAAACTTACCTATTATGCTTTAAAATAAGATTTTTTTGTTTGTTTGTTTTATTGTTTTTTTTTTGAGACAGAGTCTCAAGCTGTCACCCTGCGTAGAGTGCCCTGGCGTCATATCTCACAGCAACCTCCAACTCTTTGGCTTAAGCTGTCCTCTTGCCTCAGTTTTCTATTTTTTAGTAGAGACAGGGTCTCCCTTTTTGCTCAGGCTGGTCTCAAACCTGTTGAATTCAAGCTATCCACCTGCCCCGGCCTTCCACAGTGCTAGGATTATAGGAATGAGCCACTGCATCCTCCACTTGTTTTAAAATAAGTTAAATGGGCTTTTTAAATTTCAAAGACATCGTAGTGATGTAGGTAGAAAATGTTTACAAGTATTAATGACTTACAAAGGAATTCCAGTCAGGATATTGTATTTTTGCCAATCTTCATTGAAACTTGAACTGTTTATATTCACCAAAGAAAATTAAGGGATTTATGGGGAAAAATTGCCCTGTTTCTCTGCTATAATCTCTTATTTCTCTGATTTCTTGTTCTCTTGCTGGGGTTTTGTGATTTTTTTTTTTTTAGTGACTATTTTGATATAGAAATGATTTGTTTCAGTGGACTCTTTTGAAACCATGCTGAAGTCATTATTAAGGTATCAATCTGGCTGTGGAAGTGGGAGTGAAAACCACATGAGGAAAAAATTATATGAAAATGGTGTAACTGATTCTCTGCAGAGTAATTTTGGTCTCCTGCTAAAGGTAAGGTTATAAATAGTTTGGTTCCCTCGATCTACAATATAGATAGTAGTATGTTTTTTATCTGTTGGTGTGTCTTGTCTTTGTTGCTCTTTTCTTCCTTGTCTCTCTAATTTTTAACTTCTGAAATTTTAAAACGAAAACACACACATAAAAAATAAAAGAAAATAAAAATTTTAACATCTGGATTCACTGTATAAGTTAAAATGATGAGAGTAGGGACAACCCGACTATGTTTTCTGTATCATTTGGTTTGTCCTTGTTTTTAGGCTAGACTCTTAGATCAGTGTTTCTCAAAACATGTTGTGAGCTCATCTGAAATATTTCCTGTTATTTATTTATTTATTTATTTTTTTGAGACGGAGCCTCAAGCTATCCCCCTGGGTAGAGTGCCATGGCATCACAGCTCATAGCAACCTCCAACTCCTGGGCTCAAGCGAGTCTCCTGCCTCCGCCTCCCAAGTAGCTGGGA